>JANHGC010000553.1:275974-291361 GCA_027560395.1 Boaedon fuliginosus | reverse complement strand
TTCCTCTGTCTCTTCTTCCTCCCTCCCTTTCTTTTCTTGTCTTCAGAGTTGAAGAAGCTTCTTGGATGAGAAGCGAAACATCTTCAAAGACCCCCCCCCCCCGAAAGTCCAGTTGCCTCTTGAAAAAGCACCTTTGGGATATTGAAAGCAAATTAATTTTTCCCATAAAGTGTCACAGGATCGGCAGAGTTAGGTTTAGCCAGTTTGCTCTCATGGCCAGAAACTAGAAATCAGGAGAGATTGAACTCAAGCCGGCCTGTAGGGTTTGACTTTTGGCCAGTCAGTCTCTTTCAGCCCAACACACCTTATAGGATTATTGTTGTGGGAGAAATAAGAGGAGGAAAGGATATTAGGTAAGTTAATTCCCTTGAGTTATTTAAAAAATAAGGTAGAATATAAATAAATAAATAAAATAACAATAAGGTCCCGGATTATATTCTCTTGATTTATGTAGCACGTTTCCTAAGATTAACAGCGTAGCTGATCACTTAACATAGAGATTGTATGAGAAGCACAATAGCTGCATGTTTCATACATTGATGATCTCTGGAATAAATATGTTTTTCCCAATTTTTATTCACCCCCCTCCCACACACAACTGAATTGAGCTCAAGGTAACTTACGAAGCTAATACAGGTTGAGAATCTTGTTTTCCTGACATCTGTTTCTTATTCTGTTTCTCTTCTATTGAACCTGTTTCTTACTCAGCTCAAGCATATATGTAAATCATATTAAAAACAATCCTACATAGTTACTTGGTTTATCCTGCTTTTTCATCATACAAAGTTTATTTCTCTCCACAGAAACCATGTACAATATGGTAAAATGCTAACCCAAACTGACTGTTTTTCCCCCCCAGAATAGTTAATAAAACTGAGATTGTCCAAAGACTTTACCCTGAAGTAGGGAAACAACAAGCAAAGGCATACAGGGTGTCCTTTAAATATCCATCTTAAAGTATGGAAGCATTTCTAAAAAAAAATAGGCATTTTTTAAAAAGGTTTCTATATGCTATAGAGTAGACCAAGGGTCTTCAAACTTGCCAAGCTTAAGACTGTGGACTTCAACTCCCAGAATTCCTGAGCTAATCTGACTGGAGAAGTAATTCTGGGAATTGGAGTCCACAAGCCTTAAAGCTGTCAAGTTTGAAGACCCCTGCTATAGACAATTAAAAGGCAGAGCAGTAATTTAAGTAATCTTACTGCAAAGGTAAATTTTCAGGCAATAATTGTAAGAGCTAAGATGAGAGATAATGTAATTTAGCTTTCAGGATTTCCACTAATTAAAACATGTCTAACTTGAGCGTTAGTCTTAGTAGGATTTATTCTCTGGTCACCGTCAATATGATCCATCTTAAATGTTGTATTATGTTCCAGGATGGGATTGGACTGGGTTGGTTTCAGCTATGCAGCTTTAGTAGCTTCTGGTGGAATAATTGGCTATGCAAAAGCAGGTAAGAGTATTGGTATCTCCTAGTTCATACAGTTCTTAAAATGGAAAGTTGCCAAGGAAGAAGTTTCTTTTCTTCCCAACATACATTTTTCAGCCTGCATTCTGATAATAAGCTATGATAAAATGGTGTATAACTGTTGCAGGGAATAGATTCCTCCTATTCGTGGTTCTGTTTTGGGGTGATAATCTCATAAACCAGCCTCTGCTGCTGCGTACTGATATCTTACTGTAACACCCAATTTTGTATGGTACAAGTGACATTGCTTTTGTCTTTATTAATTTATTATTGTTTTCTGTCTTGCATTTTGATCTACTGAAGAGTTAAAAGCAACCCAAAAGCTCTCTGGATAAGTAAAGCTAAAGACATGCACTACAATTTATTGCTTTAATTAGTGTTTGAAAGATCCATATTCTGTCTAAGATTCATGAAGTTAAAAAAAAGATAATTTTTCATCAATTAATGGCACATTTTCAATTTCAAAACTGATCTGTGAAGTATGACTGATGGCTTCTTGAAAATCAGTTAAGCTAAGGTATTTTAATTTTGAAAGAGAAAAAAATAACATGCTTTTTAATTGAAATTTCTCCATTTCATGGAATGCTTTTGAAGGAAACACAATTTTCCCCCCAGGTCTTTACACTGATCTAATATGAAGTTTCTATGAAGATAACAACTTTGACTTATATGTTCTTCAAAGAAAACTATATGTTTTCCTGTCACAAGCACAGGGACATTTTTAATAAATAATTATGAATCACGTTATAAATAATACAGAATTCTGAATATCAGAGTAACTGAAAATCAGAGTATTGCAATAAAAATTCTCTTCGCCTATCTTCTTTTCTGAGTTTATTTGTATAAATTCCATCTGCCTCCCAAACCTGTTATGTGTAAATTTGCAGTATGATAAGACTTTTTCATATCTTATACAGTTTTCCATCTGGTCCTCTGGTAGGATACTTATCGCTCATCCTAGCCTCTGAGGACAAGTGTGAATTGGGAGACAGTTTCAAACACGTGGCTGCTACTGGTTTGTACGAACTGGTAGCTAATTTTATGGCTAGTTTGGCGAACTGGCAAATCCCGCCCTTGGCTGGCCCCTCCCACACTGCCATGCCCCTCCAAGGAGTCCCCACTTGGCCCGTTTTGGATCGCAGGAGAGTGTGGAGGCTCGGTGACAGCGAAAAACGGGCCTTCTGGAGGTTCCAGAAGGCTGGAAACGGCCTATTTCTGGCCTCCAGAGAGCCTCCGGATCCCAGGGAGGCCATTTTCACCCTCCCAGAGGTTTGAAGAAAGCCTCCAGAACCTGGCGAGGGCAAAAAACGGGCCTCCCGAAGTTCCGGAAGGCTGGAAACAGGCCCATTTCTGGCCTCCAGAGAACCTCTGGAGCCCAGGGAAGCTGTTTTCGCCCTCCTGGAGGCTCAAGGAAAACCTCTTCACTCCCAGACCAGGGTGGTGCAAGAGGCCGACTAGGCCACGTCCATCATGGGCATGCCTTCCCAGCAACCGGGCAGAGAACTGATTGCTAAATTTTTTGAAGCCCACCCCTGGATTCAAATGCTGTTTTGTTGTTCCTGTCATTCATACGAACTCCACTGTGGGTTAGAGATCCTATGGATAGAAATAAAAGCAATGATATCAGCATTTAATACAACTGCTTGGACAACTTTAAAGAGACGTTTGAGTCCTAATAGTGACATGTATTTCTAGAGCCTTTTGAAGTGTATTGTAATTACAGGTAGTCCTCGTTTAACTACCAGTTGCTTAGTGATAATTCAAAGTTAAAATGGAGCCCCCCCAAAATTACTTATGACCTGGTTCTGGATTTCTGACAGCCCCCACACACATACAACCTGTGTTCATGTTTTTATATTTTTATTTATTTATTTATTATTTATTTATTTATTAGATTTATACCCCGCCTCTCTTCACCCCAAAGGGGGAACTCGAGGCGGCAATTTGGGGCATTTGTCTCACATTTATGGCCTTTTGTATCATCCCATGATCATGTGACCATGATTTTGCATGGTTTTTGCTGGTTACTGGCATTTACTTCCAATTTCTAGCAAAAAACATCCATTGAATAAAATGGATTTCTTAATGACCTCAGTGTTCACTTAATGACCACAACTTTCACTTAACAATTACAGTATTTGCTTAATGACCATTGCAAAAAGATAATAAATTGGACATGGTCATGTGGCGACCTACTTAATGACTGCTACAACTTACAGCCATAATTCTAGGCTCAATTACGGTTGTAGGTTGAGAATACCTGTATGATATCAGTCTTGTTGCAACTTCATAATAGCCTTGTAAAGATGAAAGAGAAATGGCTCCATAAAAGGAAATCATAAAGTCTTTTAGTAGAGCTTATGATGCTTCGGTTCCAAATTGATTTAACCTGTAAATAGAACAGGAAACATTAGCAATCAATATTGAAAGCCCCTACAAATTTGATTAACAGGACTGTTCAACAATAATTCAAAAACATTGATATTTCCTCGGTTTTTTAAGGTCACTTCTCCAGATATAAAGTCGTAATAGAACTAAAAATATTCTCCTCAGCTATTTTTATAGAATAACACAGGATAATCCTCTCCGAAAGTAATGCTCTCCAAAGATTTATTTGAATGACATCAAAGTCAATACGAAGTTTTATGAAGAGAATGCTTCATTAGAGGAAAGCAAAAATACATTTTAAGGTGGTTACCATTTCCTCTGTTTAGGCAAGCAGTTGATATTCTAGATAAGTTTGTGAGAGCTAGCTTGGCGTTTTAGGCACCAGGCTAGAAATTGGGAGACAGTGAGTTCTAGTTCCATGTTAGGCACAAAGCCAGCTGGGCGAACCTGGGCCAGGCATTCTCTTTCATCCCTGGGAAGCAGCCAGTGACAAACCACTTTCAAAAACCTTGCCAAGAAAATTATAGGGACTAGTCCAGGCAGTTGCCTGGGGTCAATGATATGATAACGGTGTTCCAATATCTCAGGGGCTGCCACAAAGAAGTGGGAGTCAAGCTATTCTCCAAAGCACCTGAGAGTAGAACAAGATGGAATGGGTGGAAACTAATCAAGGACAGAAGCAACTTAGAACTAAGGAGAAATTTCCTGACAGAACAATTAAACAGTGGAACAACTTGCCTCCAGAAGTTGTAAATGTTCCAACACTGGAAGTTTTTAAGAGGAGATTGGATAACCAGTTGTCTAAAATGGTATAGGGTTGGACTAGAAGACCTCCAAGGTCCCTTATTCTATTCTATTCTTAACACAGTTCATTTTGTTTATCTAAGGTAGTGTCCCATCTTTAGCTGCTGGTCTTCTTTTCGGTGGGATAGCTGGACTTGGAGCATACCAACTGTCTCAAGACCCAAAGAACATTTGGCTTTCTCTGAGTAAGTCTGCCTTGAACAAATAGATATATAAGACACATAAATATAAGTATTATAAGCCTTTCATTTCAATGTGTTTAATACCATGTGTTTATAAGAGTACAGTTGATTTTGCTCAACAGCAGGAAAATCCTCCAGTAGGATTCCTTCGATTGGACATTGCAAAAATCGTATGCATTTTTTAAAATAAGGGCACTAATTTGCAGTAAATTAGGGCAGATATCAAAAACTGGTACAAGATACTATTTTGGAAACCATTTGATGGATGAAAAAAAATCACATTGTCAAAGGTATGTAAAGGCACTCATAGATTTAGTTCAAATCCATTATGTTAGCCATTAGTCCCTATGAGCAATCTCATTCCCCCAAGAAATAGATGTTAAATAGAATGAAATTGGAGTTTATTACTCAGATTTATTGGGGTGGTTTGGTTTGTTTGATGAGAAGCGAAACATCGTCAAGAAAAAACAAAGTCCAGTTGCTTTTTGAAAAAGCATCTCTGGGATGTTTGCTCAATTTACCATCGTAAGCCAAAATATACAAAAGAGGAGAAAATATGTCTTTGGAATAAAACATAATTTTACAAACCAGATAAAAAAAGAGGACTGCTGGGATATGTTTGAGGTGGAAGTGCAAATATTTTTAAAAAGAGTTCAGTTGAGAATGTTGCAATGTAGGGAGTGCATCTTTTGACTCAGAGAGGTTTTTAGAGATAAGATATTAAGTGAACATCGTTGGCTTTTCGTTATCATCCTTTTCAGGTTGGCAGTTCCTTACAGAAACACCCATGAGATAATAATGCATTGCATGTATTCTGGTTTTTTTTATATGTATTTTTTTTTATTAGTTGCTTCTGGAACCTTGGCTGGCATTATGGGAATGAGATTCTACAACTCAGGGAAATTCATGCCTGCAGGATTGATTGCTGGGGCAAGGTATTAAGCTGCATGCTTTTATGTTCTCACTTTGCATTAAGGGTGTGAACTTGTGTTCACACACACACACACACACACACACACACACACACAATTATTATTTGTATGTAAATATGTTGAACACAGTGTACTTGGAGAAGGTATTCCACTTATCATGAAAAACAAAGTAAAAACAAAACAACGCCATAACATATATACAAGTCTACATATACCAAAAAGAATTTGTACATAAATTTCTGACTATCATATAGTACATCCGCTTCACTATCCTTCTAGTATTTGCATTGCTCTATCCCCAATACATTATCTCTTTCCAGGTCCCACTCACTTAAATCTTTCATCTTCCAGCATCTATATCATGATTCTAACCATCAATAAAACCTATTCCAAGTTGCTTAGTATTCTGTATCTTCTTTGTCTTTCATTTTTAATGTTAATCTGTCCATCTCTGCACAGTCTAGAATCTTCCTTGTTACCTCATGCTCTAGCGGGGTGTTCTCATTCTTCCAGTTCTGCGCATATACAATTCTTGCCGTGGTCAAAAAAACATGTAGTATTAGATATAATGTCCCTTTGTTATAAACCTATCCTGTGTTAACTTTTGAGGGAGTCTTATTAAAGGTACTGAGATTTATGTCTAAGGATCAACAAACGGCACTATGCTTCAACCATGTTTTTCAGAAACTGACAATTAGTAAAAAGAGCCTTTTTAAATTTTAATAGTTTTAGATTAAATAACATGTTTATCAAATAGGACCAAAATGACATTGAGCAGTCCCATAATTTTGAAAATTGTGGGATGGAACTATAGTACTGTATATCCAAAATGTTTATCTTCCTCTTTTTTCCACCTACTCTGGACACAACTATGTATATTATTTTTAGGCTGAGGACTATGCTTGGCCATTAAATGATGTGTCAGCATGTGATCAGAAATAGGAGAAGGAAGTCGAACAGAAACTAAGTTAGGCTTAAGTTAGTTTTAAATTAGCTTTCAGTTAGCCCTGTTAATACCATTCATGTGATTCCCATGCATTTAATAATTCCCCCTCCTCACATTAAAAATGACAACTTAGTAGCAATTGGAAAAACTCTGAGGTGAAGATTTAGCCTCCAAGTCTTTGGTTATGCAGGCCCAAGTTATAGTCAATTACCTTCCTTTTTCCAACCAACTGCCTTACTCTAAGCCACAGGGGTCAAACCCACAGCATCATGTTGCCCTCACGTGACGTATCATGATGATTTTTCCCTTTGCGGAGCTGGGGTAGGTGTGGGCTGTACGTGATGCATGCGGCCTGTGGTCCACCAGTTTGACACCCCTGCTCTAAGCAATGTTTTTCAACTTTGACAACCTCGGCAATATGCTGGCTGGGGAGTTCTGGGAGTTGAAGTCCACACATCTTAAAGTTACCAACATTGAGAAACACTGCTCTGGAGTAAAATGACCAAAATGGTTGCATGTCAATATCTCTGTCAAGAACATTTCTTGTTTTTATCTGCAGCAAGCTACAGTGATACCAAAACTGTATCTTCTTACAGTACCATCATTATGTGTTCCTACCTGATGTCCCTTCTTTGTCTCTAATTAAACCCAAATTGGGTTAGGGCATTAATGTAGAAAATATTCCCTTTTCTTTTATTTCCCATAAACTGTCTGTATTTTTTCTTTCAAGTTTGGTGATGGTTGGAAGACTTGGGCTGAAGATGTATGACAAACCGCACAATGGATAACAGGGTGGTCTGCTGTGGCTAAGAAGACAGATCACACATCAGTTCAAATATGCCATGCTAAGCATAAGCAAAGCACATGTCCTAATTTTTAAGTGACCAAATTAAAAGCAAATGTGTTTGTGAATATAGACACTCTTTTGTACGCAAACATTTCTTTCTTCATTCCAGTAGAAACTATTGATCGATATTCCTCAAAGTGGTAACAAGAGAAGGAGCTGGAAAAAGACAGAGAAGTAGGTTGGCTGAGCTAAGAGAGAGAGAGAAGGGTCAGCCAATATTTCTTTCTACTCCTGTGTCTTTTATAAAGAGTTGTGTGGGCAGGGTGCTGACACTATTTGCTGGCGTCCCATTATCTCACCCAACTCAGGGAGCAAAATCCCTTGCCTGCGGTGCTCCAGATGCTCAGCTCTCTGCAGTTGCTTTAAAAGCCAGTTTACCATAACCTGGTGTTGATCTGATTCATAGGAAATATGAATTCTCAACCAAGATGGTCAATTGCTGGAAATGAAGGGGTTTCCAGATCTGTATCAGGGCGGATATCAGGATGAAGGAAAAAATGAATTTTGAGCTCTTGGTGTGTTCATGAAGAAACTGGGATTATCTTCCCCCTTTCTAAAATGCTCCTAAAATAAATTATGTTTTGTGAGTGAGTCTCTCCAGAATATTGTACATTTGTCTTCTTTCTCAAGCTCTTGTTTAACAATTGTTTACATGAAGGGGTTGAAATGCAGTCTTTAATCATGAATCTGTGCCTTGTCAAAACGACTGAAATTTGTTTTCATCTGTGAGTTATTCATGATATTAAAACCTTTCCTAAATTACGCTAAAGCTTCTACCGTGATTTCTTTAAAAGAACGTTTCTGACATGGTCTAGAAATTGTGGGAGTTTGCTGTAACATGTACAAATGCTTTGCAGTCTGTAAGATCAAAACATGCTTTGCAAACAACTTCAGATTGATCTTTTTTCACAGAATGCTTCAGAAATCCTGCAACCTGAGGAAAGAGGATTTCTGTCAGCTCAAGAATAGGCTCAGGTAGTCTTTGATTTACAACAGATCATTTAGTGACCATTAGAAGTTACAACTGTACTTTAAAAAATGACTTATGACTGTCTTTTTTATGACCCTTGCACCTCCATGGTCATATGATGAAAATTCAGATGCTTGGCAACTGACTCATATTTATGACTAGAAGTGTCCCAGGGTCATGTGATCTCCTTTTGTGACCTGACAAGTAAACTCAAAGGGGAAACCAAATTCATTTGGCAATTGTGTAGTAACTTAACAACTTCAGTGATTCAGCTGTGTCAAGAAAGGTCATAAAATGGGGCAAAACGTGTTTTACTACTTCCTTGTTTAGCAACAAATACTTTGGGCTAAATGGTCCTAAATTGAGGACTACAATTAATAACAATAACAATAATTTTATTTGTCAGCCATTTTGTAGTTTGAGGAAACTCAGACTATATTACAGGGAACCAGAGCCTGTTATCCTCCCTCCAGATATTTCAGATTCAGGTCTCATAACTTTCCCCTTGCATGACTAATGCATCTAAAAGCAGTCACCTTGGAAATTCTAAGTGGTCGCAACATCTTAACTTTACCCTTGACTAAGTGATGACATGGAATGTATTGTATTCGGGGCTAAACTTTGAATTTAAGACATGGAAATAGAGAGCGTGGAATTTAGTGGGATTCCCCTCAAAAGCCATGACTGCATTTCACAATAAGAATGAAATGAATTGCAAAGCATTCAAGCATTATCCTAAAGAAACAAAAACACTAACTTGAATTGGCAACAATGCTTCAGAAACAAGTTGTGTAAGAACAATGAACCTACCATAATGAAATAAGAATGCTTTCAAAAGGTATTGTTATTGCTGTGTTGAACACTTAGAGGACAAGATTTTTGGTCCACAAAGCTATCACACAAAGTGATTAATTCTCAAGAAGTGTCACCATGCAGTCACTCCTAATTGCCTCTTCCCCTACGACCCCGGCCAGATTTTAGTTACGGGAAGCAAGAGTTGAGCATAGTGTATGTTTGATTAACCTCAAGGGTTCCAGATAATGCATACAGACATAGACACAAGTCACTTTTATTAGCATTGTTTGATGTTAATTAAATAATTGGCTTAAGCTACACTGTTACGTTGTAAGCAGTGTCATACTTGTTTCTCCTTTTCACAGGCAGTTAGACTGAACACAACACAAACATTGGGAATTATTCCTCTGGTCAGAATCCCTGGATCAGATGAGATAGATCCTCTTTAAGATGCCAACTGGCTTCATACAGTCTTGAATAATGTCATGACATCATCTCAGAAACCTGTAAGAACTAAAAATGTTAAGCAGTTAAAACGTGTGGAATGCAAACGGCAACCCCCAAAGTATTCCAGTGGGTCCTCTTAAATCAAACCTGCATGCAGGCTACAGAAACTATATGCATCCATAATAAGAATATCTGATGCACATGGAGCTAATTTATCTGCATGCTACTGGGATGACTTATGGATCAAATGTGAGAAAGGAGAAGTAAAAGGAATAAGAATTAAAAAATGTGGGATTGAAATAATGTGTTTGTGAAATGGAATAGAGGAAAAGAAATCCAGAGGTTGAGAGTCAGAGTGATACAGATGATAAAGTATTGAATTAGGAGTAGGAAACCAGGATCCCCTAACCTAATTATAGGCCGACCTTTGCTTTTAAATTATTTTTATATCAGATTTTTAACTTTTTAAGCCCCAATCCGGAGTCACTGAGAGTGAGTTGGGCAGCCATACAGTCCTCAATTAATCACCACAATTGAGACCAGAATTTCTGTTATTAAGTGAGTCATGCTCAATTTTGCAACCTTTTTGCCATGGTCGTTAAGCGAATAATTGCAGTGGTTAAGTGACTCATCATTAAGCAAATTCAGCTTTCCGCATTGACTTTGTTTGCCAGAATCTGGCTGAGAAGATTACAGACGGCGTTTGCATGATCCTGGGATACATGCAGGGGTGGAATTCAATACGGACTGGTTCGGGTGAAGCGCGCACTCAGCGAACTGGTTGTTACACCGGTTGAATCCCACCACTGGATACATGCCAGTTGCCAATCACCCAAATTTTGATTATGCAACCATAAGGGTGCTGCGTTGGTTGTAAGTACTAAGACCAGTTGTAAGTCACTTTTTTCAGGGCCTTTGTAACTGAACAGTCATTAAATCATTGTAAATCAAGGTCTATCTGTATAAATTTTCTTAAATAAATAAATAGCTTAGCCACGTGGAAGCTGAGCAGGTACCTTCAGACCAGCCCCTCTCATTCAACCAAGCTATGTTACAGAAGAATTGGAGAAGGGAATTTTATGTACTGTATGCTTTTGGAGAAAAAGCAGCATGACAGGTTTAATTGCCTGGTATTTAATTGACTAGGTTAGTTAATCCATTTTGGTTTTTCTTTACTGCATCTTAGAGTATCCACAAGATTCAAGGTTCATTCAAAATGATGAAAGCTTTTGTATTGTCATAAGGCATGTTCTATTCCTTTCATCTGTGTGTACAATGTCACTGTGGCTTGCAAAAAGCGAAGTAGCTGGCATTGCAACAGTGCAATGCTGCTTTCATCATTTAATGCCTCTAAATAGCACACCCAGTTGTGACAACCAGACCTTCATGTTAAGATCTCTATGGCTAGATTGACAGGGTAACTCAAGGAAAAGTAAATCCAGTGCTTAATTTGCTCTTCCCAACATGACACCTTTGCTGTTCTTACCATCTGTAAGACCAACTGGTGAGCAATGCCTTGACATCTTAGAACTGCAGAGAGCTAAAGTAAACTGCTTGAAAAAAATATCTTCAGCCACTTAATTTTTTTTAGCAAAACGTTGCATGTCTTCTCTCCAAGAAATCACAGCATATGATCTGCAAACATTGTAAGCATGAATATGTGGATTCATTTCATTAAAAAAAAGGACAGAGAACTTGGATTACAACGTAATTTTAACACAAGCAAGAAATCCTGTGTGTGTGTGTCTGTGTGTGTCTATGTGTGTAGAGAAGAGGTAAGTACAAGTGGAGTAGGCTTATACTCTTCCTTGGTGTGCAGCCAGGAAAAAATGATGAAACTATTTCTTCAAAAAATGAAGGAAACTTATAAGAAAGAGTTATCTTGATGACACATACTATCAGAAATGGGGGGTTGCAGAGGTGATGACCATGATGACACAATCAAAGCCCTTTCCTACAGGTGTTCTCCCTGATCAGAGCTACTGAATGTGCTAGTTTTATGGGTCCCTTTATCTGGGGCCATTACAGCTTGATGAATGCTTTCCATATTCCTGTGTATTAATATTCCAAGTAAAGACTGAAAAAGGAGAATGTTCTATGTCTGTACACAAACACAGACATTAGAGACCAAATTAGCACCATGCTGTTCTGTTATAGCGATCTATAGCGATCTTCAAGCATTATAATCCAGCCTAGTAAAGCCACATCTGTCTTGCATTGAGCATTGGAAGGATATTCTACATTCAGAAGTATTTGTGTTTTACAGGTATCAAAAAAGTTACAGCAATAGAATAATGGAGGTTGCTTCCATTCCAGTGTTTGAACCACATAGACATTGAACCAAATATACATGGAGATACAGCAGGGCAGAAGAGAAAAACGATTTCTTCTTGCATTATTTTTTGATCCCTAGGATCTACTGGTCACCTCTCTTTGCTTATCCAAATGTTCTTCCCTGGTTACAAGTCAAACACTGGTATTGCTCAGATCAAAAGTGATCACTCTACTACAACATAGGTTTATTTTGATTGTAAAGAGCTTGAGGAAGTCTCAGTGTGATGCCCTTGGACTTTAAATGAACAGACCAGCATTTTCAGCAATCCATCATTGATGCAACTCAATCACAGATCTGTATAAAACTCTCGCTCAATTGTAACTGACAGTAACCAGATTAGAAATTGCTGAATGATACATGAAAAGCTGAATCAAGTGTGTAAGCAGCTTATAATTGTGTAAAAGAAAACTAGGCTATTGTGGTATAGTAGCAAATCTCGATTATAAAGAACAAACAGAGATCTCCAACATGCAGGTCATGATCTATTGAATAACATCTGGAAAATTCAGAAGCCAAGAATATTACTCTTTCGTTTTGCAACTTAGTTTAGAATAACCTGCATTTGATAAACAGAAATACATGGTTTATTTATTTAATTCATCTATATTTATTGAGAGTTTTGTGAACAGTAGAAGACAAAAGTAAAAATAGAAAAGAATGAAAAAGGTGCAGGAAAAAAAGTCTGTGTTGTTGTTTTTTCCTCTGATCAAACAAATCAACTTTGCAATCTCAGCAAAAGTTCTGACATTTTCACAATCCATTCCTCCACTGTGGCAATTTCATTATTCTTTCTTTGTTGAGCATGCTACAGTTACCATATAAAAAAAATCAACTCTCCGCGCATCTTTTCCAGGTCATAAGTCCCATTAAAGAGTTATGGTTTCTTCACAATATTTATCTTTAAAATCCTTTGTGTCATCATGTGAATTTGTATCAGAAGATTCTTAGCTTACAAATCCATCATGCCTGGTAAAATGTCCCTCCATGTTTTTCCCATTGCCAGCATTAGTTTGAAATACCTTTGTACACTTTTCATAATTTATCTTGTGTCATATACTAATGATATATCATATTTTTTAAAAAATCTCTTGAAAGATGACACTGTACATTGATACCAGTTACCCACATTGTCTAGCAAGTATATCCAAAATTAATAGCCCATTTGGTCATGCAATTTTCATCTGTCCTTTTACTGTTTCAAAGCTTAATAAACGTTTATAGATATTTACTGTTACATGTTCATCATTTGTACATAATTCAGTTTCAAATTCCGCTTTATGGTTTTAGTTCCAATTGTTTTTTAATTCATACCAAATCTGTTAACTGAGCATATGAAAATCACTCAAAACTGCATCCTTCTGTAGTTCTATTGACTTCAACTAGAGATAGCTGAACATAAAACGGTGTTGTACCTTTGCTGTCATAACTAATAACCACCAGTTTACGTAGATTTCATTTTATAAATAAAACATTATGTAATTCAAATTATGTAATAATTTCCCCTGATTAGCCTGATAATTGAAATAATACCCTAAAAATATGTTTGGATGTATGTTTGCTCAGCTCAGCAAATCAAATTGAGGAAAGACAAGTGTTTCTCTAACATTTGAATATTGTTTTTTCAAGCCTTGATTGAGCCCAAGATGAGAATGTGCAAGGCAGGCATGGGGGGGGGGCAGCATGAAATATGTGGGTCTATAGTGCTGCTGACACAGCTATAGACAATGGCGTTTTGCCCAGCTACAGAGGCCTGTGATACTGTTGTCAAAGAAACACTAAGGAGAAAGGATTTACATGCTACATCATTATTTGTTTGTTTGTTTATTTCAGTGGGTATTTAAAAATGCAAATTTAAAAGGCGAAAAGATATTCACAAGCCAGACTAGGGCAAATATACAATTTGAAATAACATTATGATAGTGCTACCTTTAAAGACGCTTACATCAATTTAAGACTTTAGAACATTTTAAAAATCAAATCAACTTTTAACAATAGTCAGTAAAACAGGAGCTCTAAGTCAGAAAGGAGAGTTAATAGAAATTTCTGTCAATTTCAAGAATTCTGTCCAGAGTCACTGAATCAAACAAAAGCTTGGATATTAAAGCCTTATGTTAAAACAAGCCCAAATTTTGAATGTAGTACAAGTGTATATGTAGAACTGTAGAATCAGTCCTGTTTATCAAATTGAGTTTGTTTTTGACACATATGCATACTTCTACAACTTGATTTGCCATTCTTCCATAGGTGGTATATTATTATTTAATGATACTACATACCATTATCAAACTTCTTTTGGTCTCTGGTGAGTTTATTAATTCAATGCTTTGCCATAATTACTCTGAAATTAGTAAAATGTGTTCTTCAGTAAATCTAATTTTCATACTGAACGATTCGGATACTAAAACACAAGGTGTCAGCCTTTTTTGGACAGGCTTTTTCAAAAGTATAAAAGGTTATCTGATGATAAAGATTAGGATTTGCTCTGCATTTAAAAAAGCTACAGAAAACGACAGCTGGTTTCCTAATTTGAGAAAGTAGAAGGAATATAGCAACTGATGTCTAGTTGAATTACATTTTTCACTTATAGATGAATTACATTTTCCATTTGTCCAAGAATGAAAACAGAATTTATTTTTATGCAGGCTTTTTTATTTGCTTAAAATGGGGAACCAACCATTATTTTGAATAAGAAAATAAACATTCACTTGTTTTTTCTCCATAGGAATCTTTGTAAAGGACTTTTAATATGTTATCATCACATGTGTGATGGGTAGCACTCTGCTGTGATGCCTGCACGCTGTTCAACATCTGGTTGCACTTCAAAATCCACTACCCTCTGTGAATAAGACTTCTTCAATGAATATGATCTACACCTGAGATCAGCTTGCATCTTAAATCCTAAAGACAAATCCAGATTTGCCTTCCCTTTCTGTTTCTAAAAACTATCTTGCCCAATTAAAAAATAACAACTTCTAAATGCTTGCATGCTATTTTGTAACACTTGGGTTGGCCTATTAAAGGCACTGTTTAACTATAGGAAAAATTTAATAAATATTCAAGTCAAATTTTATTTTTAGTTATTTCATGGAGATATGCAGTTGGTTCCATTTCAATAATATGGAAAAGATACTGTTTTCTTCAATAAGTGTATGTATGTATGTATGTACATACCTTCGGGACCGCCTGCTGCCACCGCATGCCTCCCAGCGCCCAGTTAGATCCCATAAGGAGGGCCTGATGTGGGTGCCGTCGGCCAGACAATGCCGACTGGCG
>JANHGC010000553.1:264114-275874 GCA_027560395.1 Boaedon fuliginosus | reverse complement strand
TCCTATCCATCATTAAACCATCTTTCCAAACAGCCTCCATGCTTCCAGAGTGTTTTTCCCCACTTGGAACTGAACCCCGAAAGATATTTCTTCCAACATATCCAACCACAGTTATTTGAAGGGGAAAAATAAAGTCTCATAAAATGAGAAAATTAGAATTTATGATAAGTTCGCATTTGCTAAATATATACCTTTAGACATCACAAGCCTAATCATGAGCTGACATAAGTTTCTTTTGTCAGGACTCTGCAGGTATGGAACACATATAATACGGTTCCTATTTAGAAGAGGAAATATTTATTTCATAGCTTTTAGAAATGTTCCATTTATAAGAAAAAAAACCAAGGTCATCGTGGGGTGTCTCTTAAGAAGGGAAGTTACAGTGGTTGTGAAATGAATAATGAGGTTTCCAAAAGGAATGATTTCCCATTAGTCTAAAACTGCAACAAACTGCCAGATCTCACCCTCTACATCCTTTTGTAGAAGTAGCAAACAGTAGAGCTGGGATGACTCAATAGGAAGATGTGTGTGGGAGAACCAGACAGGTCTGAATCACCAGTTTCTTTATCTCTGAATCACTGTTAGTGTCATGTAAAACCGCACTTGCATAAACCCGAACCTGCTATTGAAAACCCATGTTATGCATTTGAAAACTGGTTTGCACAAAATGCACCATTCCTTTGTACTAACAGATGATGACCTGTTTAGACAGGTAATTTAAGACATCAGTGAATTCCAAAGATTTTCCATGGGTATGACAAGCAAGCTCTAATTTCACAGTTCTAGTTCTTTCTTGCTTAATGGATGTTCTTGCTAACTACTCCCTTATTTCTAGCTGCAAAACAAAGCAGAAATAAAATACAGTGACTTTATAGTAGGGAAATGTTGTCAAAAAATGTGCCAGATGAATCACAATCATATAACACTTAGGTGGAAAGTGTGAGAAAAAAATGCAATGCATATTATAGCAGATTTTTTTTAATCTGCCAAATAGAAAGTACCTAATTACTGTCCATAACATTTTTATGCACTCATGAAAGTGACTTCCCTTTAGAAAATTCCCTTTGAATTTCCTTTAATTTGCCCAATGTACAACATAATAAATTAATTAAATCAAAGATCAGTCCTTTAAGATAACCTCTAGGTGTAATAATATTAACCTATTTGTTCTCTGTAGCTTCAACAGACATTTACTTAATGGTGTTGCACCTTTCATTTCTTAATTCCAATTATTTCTGAAACAAAGTGTTTAAAATCCATGCTTGCTTATCAAACTTCCAGCTTGCATGTGAGAAGAAATTATATTATATCAGTTACCGAAACATCCTTAAGGTTTTCCTTTGTTTTTTTCTTGTTTAGAAACAGGGAAAATAAATCAAAAGACAATATAATATTGGGCATGCTTCTAGAAATATGGTTAGATTACAGTTTTGTTGCACATTTACAATTGGTTACTTCGTGAACTATCTCAATTTTTTTGAATTTAATATCAAGCAATAGTAACATACCGGTAATACATATTTATTTATTAATTATATATACTTAATAATATAAAGTAAGATACTGAGGTAAATTGGTCAACTGTGATGGTTTTTATGTTCAGAGCATTAGAAACTGTTATTAATTAAATAAATATGCAATATTTTTTTAGGTTAAAAAAATGGAAGTTCTTTCAAATTTTTAAATTAAGAGTTGTGTTCTCCAGGAAAAATTATCTGGGATGTATGCAGAGATCAACTCTGCCAAAGATAACCCTAAATAGGCCTCTAATAAAACAGGATGGTTTTTTCCTCCTCTGTTAACTCTTTTTGCCTCTTTCTGTCATCCTCTTCTCACTTTCTCTGCCACTCAATTCATTTTTATTTTTACATCTAGCTAAAGAAAGCAGTTCTCCAACTGGGCATGCCTTCTGGCACTGAAAAAAAAAGAGACAAAGTGTTGTCATGCACCATTTCTACTGCTATGACCTAAAAAAATAAATTGTGTTTTATGTGGCCACTTGTTGGAGATTTTATCATTGCTATGAACATAAAGAGCTTTTTAACTACTACCAGTAGGTGAGAAGTAGAGGAAGGGAAGTATTTTCACATACTGCCCACATGTCTGTTTCTCATGAAGCCTGAAAATAAAATGTATTTCTGTATTTGAGACAGACGAAACTTTCTCTCCTTCCCCATTCCCCCCAGTCCCTCCCTCTCTTGTGGCTTAGGTGAAGGTGTGACTTTCCTACCTTATGTATGTATGTTTACTGATTGATTGATGTATATTTATTTAATTTCTGTGCCACCTATCTGCCCTACTAGGTGACTCTGGGCAGCTTACAAATTATTTCTTAATACATCTTATTCCTTTCCCATTTAGCCAGGTACTGCAAAAATGTTCAGATATATTTTAACTTCTGGGAAGAAAGAGGTTAGTAACAGAGTAAGAGAAATATTTATTGCCAGTGAAAATGTTCTTTCAGTATGTGTGTGGAAAAAGCTGCAAAACTGGAAACATGGGGTGGGGGGGTGAAGGGAAAGGAAGTAGAGAGGGGCCAAGAAGCAGAAAAAGGGGTGAGATAGTTGATAATGAGATTAGAAGAAGCCTTACATGTTTGGGCTGGATCAAATTAAAAAAAAACACCCTGCTGCACTGTATTGAATTACACCCATTGATTTGAGTCTGTCAACCAGACACTCACAGGTCACTAATGCTAAAGTATTATTTCTGTATGCATTCATTTTAAAAAATGATTCTAACATTGAGAATAACAGCTATATATTCACACAAATAACATGGAGTAGATAAAAATGTGTACATTCTCATGGTGTGTGCGTGTGTCTTTTCAAGTAAAAAGTTGATTCCCAATAACTGTCTAAAGAAGTTCCTGCAGTTTTCTTGGCAAGATTTCAGAAGTGATTCACCATTACCTGTTTCCTAGGGCTGAGAGACAGTGACTGGCCTAAAACCACTGGCTTTAGGCCTAAAGTGGGATTACTAAAAATTTGTAATCCCCAATCTGATGCCTTAACTATTACAACTTTATAAAATTTTATAAAGGCCATTCAATACCTTCTTGTAATTGAAAATATGCATTAGGGAGCAGAGGAAAGGCATGCATTAGAAGTACTTAATTTCAGGTCAGAGATGCATGAATTTTGGAAAGGGCCTGGAGTTTGTAGGTCCCATCTTTTTAGTCAGTAGACTCAAGAGTCATTTCCGACTCCTTTAAACCTGACTTTTGGACATCGTCCAGTACAGAAATGCTTTAAAAAAAATTAATGGTTGTAGGAAAAAAACAGTTACAGCACAGCCCCGAAGTAGGGACAGAGAATAATGGAATTATTTGCAAATCAGGATTTTCCCAGCACAAGCAGAGAAGAGCCTTGTGGACTTCAACTCCCAGAATCCCCCAGTCAATGGTTGGGGAATTCTGGGAATTGGAGTCCACAAGTCTTAAAAGTTGCCAAGTCTGGAGTAGAGGGATGAGGAGGATTCACCATGGGCTGTAATAGCTCCGATTCCCGAAAGGGCCAAGATCCGGGAGCCGCTGCCTTGGAGCGAGGCAGGCTCCTGGCCTGTGCTCTTCAGCAGCCGCCCTCTTGCCCTTCTCTCGTCCTTGCGACTGGTCAGGCCTCGGGGGGTCAGACGCTGCGGCGGGAAACAGGCAGGCCAGGCCAGGCCTCGCGGTGCTTGTTTACTCCTTAACGATCGGTCTCCTTCGCCAGAGCCAGCTCAGCTCCGGGCAGAGAAGAAAAGCCAGGCGGGGGAAGCCTCCCTTGTACGCCAGAGCCACCCTCCAGCCGGTGTGGGGGCCAATGACAGGTTGAGAGCTCAAGAGGGCGTTGCAGGGGAAAAAAAATCCACTCGAGGTGACAGCCAAACTCCTCCTATCCTCACAACGCTTTGGCGCGTATTGTGGGGAACATGGCAGATGGAAATTAGAAGCGGGGCGGCTGCCGGGGCTTCGGCTGCTCCTAGCTCCCGCGCCACTTGTTGGCTGCCCTTCGGTGCCCTTCTTGCCTGGGAGACGGCAGGGGATCTTCTGGAACCTTTCCAAACCGAGCGATCGGGTTGATCGGGATTGTGTTTTTTTTTTTTAAATCGCCGGATTCCTTGAATGCCCGCCTGTGTGCGCGGCGCTGGCAGGCGCGGGGAGCTCGGGGCCGTGCGCGCTGGGGATGACCCGGCCATGGAGGGGCAGCGGCAGCGAGCCGGGCAGGTTAGCCGCTTGCTGATGAAGACGCGCCGGACGCGGCAGGGGCCCGCGGCCGGGAGCAGAGCCAGCCACTGCTGCAGGGATCGGGTGCCGCCGCTGGCTCCCTGCGGCGGCAGCAACAGCAGCAGCAGCAGCAGTAACAGCAGTTCCCAGTTGGGACCGGGCGCCCTTCGCGTAGCAACCCGGCATTGCTCGTAATCTTGCGGCTCCGCGCGAAAGGGGCCGACGGGGAGGAAAGGAAGGCGCGTCGGGCATCCTGATCGCAGCGAGAAGGGGTCGGGAAGAGACGGGGGGTGGGGAACGGTGAGGGTGGAGGGAAGCAGGCAGAAGCAGCGACCATGCTGCCCGGGGTGGGCGTGTTCGGCACCAGCCTGACCGCCCGGGTCATCATCCCGCTTCTAAAGGACGAGGGCTTCGCGGTCAAGGCGCTCTGGGGCCGCACTCAGGAAGAGGCGGAAGAGCTGGCCAAGGAGATGAGCGTCCCCTTCTACACCAGCCGCATAGACGAGGTCCTGCTGCATCAGGATGTGGATTTGGTCTGCATCAACCTGCCGCCTCCCCTCACCAGACAGATCGCGGTGAAAACTCTGGGTGAGTCTCCGCGGAGAGCTTGGCAGATGGCTGGACTCCTGAGAGGAGGGGGTGGGCTGGGGAAGGCCGTGGAAGAAGCGGCAGCGCCTTGAAATGGAAAAGGCCTGCTTGGAAGCCAAATCCCTGGCTGCCCTAGATGCCCTCTAGAGTGCCCTTTTATTAGGTGTTCAACCTTCCTGGCTATTTATTGGAAAGAAAAAGGGGGGAAAAGGTCTGTGCATCCTTAGGAGCAAAGGCTCAGTTTGTATTACTGCTTATGCGACAGGGCCTTTCATTTCCCCCCCTTGATATCAAGCTCTGAATACTGCTCCATATCAAATCCCAGAGTGCTTCAAAAGTCCTTCCTTGCCTACTGGGGTGTAACTTTTGAAAGGGTTGAAGTGTCAAGTGAAGGCCCTCTTCATGTCTTTCAGAGGTGTTCTTATAAGCCTGAAAACAGGTTGCATTAGAAACTGTCAGAGTGATGAAATAAGGGAATATAAATAAAAAAAAAACCTGCACAGAATTATTCTTCAAGGAAACTGACAGTCTGCCCACATTTTTTGGTATTCCTTGTGTTTTTTCCCCTCTCCTGACCAGGGTGGCCTTTGTTTTCTTCATTGATTTCTCATCTTCTGTGACTGAATTATCATTTTTGTATCAAATCATTCTTTGGGAACTTTAGTTCTGTGCATTTGGTTATCCCATTTTACTCAAATAATACAAAATTAAGGTTCCACCTATTTTCCTTCTGAAATTCTTATATCTACCTGGTGCTCTATGGTGTATGATCAAAGAATAACAGGACTGGGTTTTGATATGCCCACCACTGAGTTTCACATGGTCAAGCTACAGCAGTTGGACAAAGGCAAATGGAAAGAGGATTAAAATATCCAAAGCCCGTCTGATTCTAAATTAATTGAATATTTTCCCCCTTTGGAATGGGGGGAATATTTTCCCCCTTTGTGTGTTCATTTTGAATCGAATATAATTAGCTTTTCGGACAACTCACCCCTGCGTTTTTGAAAAATGTGTGGTAGGAAACAAATCTTAAACTTACTGGTTGCCTAAATAAATTAGTGTTTTTCAAACACCCCATAGACCAGGCCTGTCTGACCAGCAGCTCATTGACTGAATGTGGCCCTGGTAAGCTAGTAATGCAGCCCCAAAGATAATAAAAATATATTAAAAAGAGAAGTTTGTTACTTATATACATTATATTATATATGTGGCCCAAGACAATTCCTCAATTCCACAAGGAAGTCAAATGGTTGGGCAACCATGCCATAGACCTTTCCATTGCTACACTTTTATTTTTGTCCAATATAAGAGACAATAGTCTTTAAAAAAATGATGGGCAGCATAGTCATTGCACTTTGTTTCCCTCTATTACTAATATTTATTATAAATAAAGCATTGTTATTTCCAGTGTAAACAGCTCTCTGTGGAAAGGACGTTGTCTTGTATAAAAAGAACCAGTGTTAAAGTTCTGTTTGAATTTATGAAAAATACTTTTCTATGGGAAAGTGATGTAGCTTTTTGTTAAAGCCATACTTTGACTGCAACAGATCCTACTTTCAGTATCTAGCATTTCCAGGTAAGAATGGAGAAAATTACAAAGCCAAAGACCTGGCTTTGCGGACAAGCGTGGCCCTGAGTCCCTTATACCTCCCCCCGGAGACGATTATGATTGGGTGAATGAATGGGTTTTATTATCTTATTGTATAGGATTGTATTTTTATTGTTATTGTTGCCGCCTCGAGTTCCCCTTCGGGGTGAAGAGAGGCGGGGTACAAATCTAATAAAATTGAAATTGAACTTTGTAAAACCTTGGAGATCTGAAATCAGTGTTGACCAGCATTTCCCAAGTAAAGTGTATTCCAGAAGTATGATTAGATTGCAACTCTCATCAGTTGGCTCCTCTTCATTGACAGTGGTATTGTACTTAAAAAAAATATATGAACAAGAAAAACAGCAGCATTTTCATATTGTCTGGGGATGTTAGGATTGCAGTTTTACCTACCTGGAGAGCAGACAGATTGGAGAAAGTTCTTTTAGGCAAGAGTTAAGAATCATGATTTACCTTAGAATTTTTAGAATTTCACAATTTTTCAAAGGTAAAAACTTTTTTTTAATTATTGACAAAAATAAAATAGCATGTACATACTATAAAAGAATAATCATGAAGAATTTGACCCACAATGATACTGACCCATAATAATTACTGGTAGTTCTGTATTCCTTTTTAGACTGCATCAATTACATACAATAAAACCTTAATTTAACAGATCAAGGGAGAGGGTGGGCGAGTCCATTATTCCCAAATGTCTATTAAATCTCAAATCATGTAATTTATTATATTGTAGATCATTTGAATAATATAAATGAAGCAGACTGTTATTTTAGTCAATTTGTGTTGTTTTAGTAACCTGTCATTAGGCAAATGATATCAATTATGAATGATGTAAAATTATCATAAAATATTAAGTTGCAGTGGACTTGCTTGTTACTTCAGGGGCTGTCCAGTAAAAACGTTGGTTTCTTGCATAAAAGGGGGTCCATTAAGTTGAAGTATTGTTGTATTGTGTTTTCAAAGAGGATGACAGTATGTGCAGAAGTGACGGAATAGAGTTGCATTTTTTTTAAATTGCCAAACAAGGTTTTTTGGTTTTCCTGAATTGCACACCTGCTGCAGTTGCATTAAGAAGAAGTATCTTCACTTCTGTTTTTCAAACCAATCAATTCAATGCAACAGCTGTTTCAGGTTCGGGGAGAGGAAGATAAGATAGGAACCAAAGTTGGTCCTCAGACAAGTAGCCTGACACAAAAGAGAAAAGCAAAAGATATTTTCTTATCTTTCCAGATCCTCCTTTATAAAAGGGTCTAGAGTTTCATTTCTTTTGTTATTGTGCTGCTAGAGAGAAAGAACTGAACTGGAATCCCCATGTTCCCCAAGCCAATACTATGTAGGTGTGTTAAGAAGGAACATATTGGGGATGCTAGGAATTAGTGTCTCCGAAAATGCTGTTAGATGTTGAAGATTGCAAGTGAGAAATGTGTGTCTCCTTTTTAAAGAAAAAACTGATTGCTTCCATTGTTATTAGTGACTAATTCAATCAGGGATTCCTTGAAGTTAAGCAAAACTGTGGTGGAGGCCACAGTTAAAATAGGCGTGCCTATTTTATGCCACAGGACATCTAATTTGACACAACTGACAATTGGAATATAATATTGGAATATATATATATTCATATATATGGTAATATATAATATTACCATATATATGAATATATATATATGTTTTCGTAGGTTTATATATATATATATATATATTCATGCAATTGAGACACATTATATACTGTGCTGAATACCTGTATGTCTAGAACGTCTACTAAATATCAGTTAAGGTTTTCCTCCCTGGTAATACGATCAATATAACTAAAAATATAATATATATTATATAAGAATTATATACAAATTTTCATGTTTTGTGGTAGATGTTGATTAATGTTATACTTGGCTTTTTTTTTCTAGTAAATGGTAAACAAATCTGGAATTACGTGGGTTTCTGAAAAATTCTGTGGATGGTTTATTTCTCTATAACTGCTTTTAAAGTAAATTCATTCCTAAACATTATACTTTGTTCTTTTTTTAAAAAAAGAAATATCAGTAGACATGACTTCCTTCCCCTCAAAAATCTCCTCATAAGTACTTTTTAATATTAACTATTAATTAGTTTCACTCAGCTTTCAGAAGTCTGACATTTTATGTCTAAAATAGAGTTCAGGAGCATACTTGAATGAAATATTTGCCCTCTGTAGCCTAGATCTCATCTGTCCTGGAGAAAATTTTATTCATCTTTTTTATGCTTTGTTTCTTTGGTTCTCCGAGCTTCAGCCCTTGCGTATTTGGCTCCTGAGCAAATTATTATTTTATTTTATTTTGTATATTTCCAAATTACGTATCTCTTCAATGAGGAGCTTTTTTCATTTTTAAATGAAAAGAAAATACCAGTTCTAGAGGTTTTCTCCATTTTAAACAAACTACATTGAATATTACCATAAAGAATAGACAATGAAAGAAACATCCAGAGAGATAGTGTAGTGTCCATTATTCTAAACAGGACCTGGTAGTAAAACCTATGCCCTGCATGTTGAATATTCCAGATTGAATCCCTGCCATTTATAGAAAAATTCTGGGCAAGAGCTCTAAAATAATTTTTCTTATGTTATTGAAAAGTTTTAAAAAGTAAGGCAAAAACTAATAGAAACTAGTATTAAGTAAAGAAGAAAAAAGAAAAAGAAACGAAAAAGAAAACTAAAAATATAAGAAAGGAAAAAATAAAATAAAAATGGGAAGAAAAGAAAAAATAGAAATTGAGTTCTGATTTTCTTTACACCACAATATGTGCAATTATAAATTTACCTCTTTCTTTAAAAAATAAATAGGATAGATGACTCTACATCTATCCTGTTTATCTAAACCAATAAATGTATTTTTGTCCTTTCTCTACTGTAATCAAAAACGTCAATTTGGCCATCTCAGCAGAAAGGCATTAAGATTCAAACAGTAATCTGCCAAGTATAGTAAGGGTTTGATTTATATTGGGTATCTTATGTTCCTATGACTCTTACCTTTCCTGGTAGACTGGCTGGATGAGTGTATGTGTACACAGCCATTTACTTAACAGGAAGTCCATGTTTCCTCCCTCAGTTTTTATTTTGCAAATCATGCATACAGTATAGATTATTGTTCTTTAAGGGCTGGATCAAAAGGAACCTGTGTATTAGGCCATGGAGAAAATAATCTCCTTCATCTTTTATTTACATGAGATTATATGGAAGAGGTTTGTAGGACTGCTCCTTTTACACTGGCCCCAGTTTTATGCCTCATGTGCATGACAAGAAAATTTAGAATAAATCTTCATGGGTAAAAAGTCTTCATGGATTCTAGAATACTGATTGTGCAGCGTTCTGGATTCTGAGCCAATGTTTGCATGTAGGAATTTAAACGCAAATATTTTACTGCCTCAGATGTCTTGGCAATATCCATTAGATAGGGCCTCTAGTGCCCCATAGCATCGCAGCAAGGCTTAAACTTGCAGCACTTTAACCCATTTATTATTTATTTAGAAAATAAATAAAGATAGAAAAAAAATCCATTAAAAATGTAATGGACATCAAACACATAAATTAAAAGAGCGGCAGTAAAAGATTTGGAAAAACAAATATACTTTGAATTGTCTCCCAAATGATATTAAGGAGAGCGCTTGTTTTAGCTTTACTGGCAAATTATTCTATATCTGGGATTCTATCACAATAAAAGAAGAATTATTCATTTCAAATGTGCTAGTGGAGGGACTTGAAAAAGGTGCTCTATAGATAATATAAAGGTATAAGATGGAATATACAGAAGTCTTTGTCAATTCATATGACTATCAGGAGAAAAATTATATAGAGAAAAAGTGTTAATTTAATTAATAGTAGATAAATGCAATTATGGGGTGAAATTAAATAAGTTGGTAATAATGAATGTGAGAAGAGAGTGGCAAAAACTGAGAAAAGAAGAAAACAAACTGGAAGTAAAAAAAAAACCTGTGGAAATTGCCAGAAAAGTGAAACCAAATCTAAGAAAGACAAATATACCAGGATGGAACTTAATAAAGAAATTAAGAGAAATTAAAACAATGTTATATAAAGATTCCAAAGGTAGAAGCAGACATGGTCAAATAAGGAAAATCTTCTGAAAGACTTCTAAACTCAGAAGAAAATATCAATTTTAAGTTTCTATGCTAAAAGACTTCAGATAGTAATTGATTCATAGAAGATTAAACAAAAATAGTATACTAAAATTCTATGTCGTAGATACATCAATGTTAAAAATAGCCTAATATATATTTTCTATTTACAAGAATCTCTAGTACTTAAGCATGAAGTTAGATCGGTGCCTTGGTCATTATCGTGGCTGCAAGAATTGGTGGAATTTTTACAGAAATATGGCAAGCAATAGAAGAAAGAGTAATAATTCTAACAAAACTATGCCAGCAAATCTGTAGAAAAACATGGTTGGAAGAAATTGTTTTACATTTTAATACTTAAGAAAGGAGGCTTAATTGAGTGTGCATACTACCGCACAATATCTTTATTTTTACATGAAAGCAATAGTACCCTTAGAATCATCAAACCCAGATTAGAACTTTACATGAAAAAAGAGTTAACAGATGTCCAAGCTGGTTTTGGAAAAGACTGAGGAATAAGAGACATAATTGCTGATGTATACTGGATAATATGTGTGATGGCTCAGCGGCTAAATACTCTGAGCTTGTCAGCTGGAAAGCTTGAGACCTGAGTGCCCTGCAGTGGGATGAGCTCCCGTTCCTCACCCCAGATCCTGACCTCCTATCAGTTTGAAACAAGCAAACGCGAGTAGATTAAAAGGAACCACTTCGGTGGGAAGGTTACAGCGTTCTGTGGCCTTTGATATATAGCCATGCTGGCCACATGTCCATGGAAAAAGTCTTTGGACAACACTGGCTCCTTCAATCAAGAAATAGCAATGAGCCCCGCACCCTAGAGTTGGACACAAATGGACAGGGAAAACATTTACCTTTTGACTTTGCAGGATAATTGAGAAAGCTGAAGAATACCCAAAAGAAATCAATATTTGCTTCATTGATTATAGAAAGTATGTTGAGGACATTGCTCTGATAGCTGCAAACGATCTGCAAGCTTTAATAATGAAAGGATCAGATGTAAAATTGGACTATGATAAAGGACATCAAGCTAATGATCACAGATCCTGCATCCAGAGTTAAGATGACAGTGAAGCTATGGAAGCTATACATAGCTTCTGCTTTTTAGGATTGGTTTTATCACCAGTAAAAGAACCAGCAGTCAAGGGCATCACATACTAGTACCCTGTTTCCCTGAAAATACGACCTCCCCTGAAAGTAAGACTTAGCTTGATTTTTACACGTCCACCCAACATAC
>JANHGC010000553.1:207485-218515 GCA_027560395.1 Boaedon fuliginosus | reverse complement strand
CCTTGGCAACTGTAAGTTTTGGAGACTTAAACAATGCTGGCTTGAGTATTTCTGGGACCTGAAGTCCACAAACCTTAAAAGTTGCCAAGTTTGGAGACCCCGGCTTTAGCGCGCGAGAACTCGCGATATCTCGAAGGCGCTGCTCTGTTGCCTCCGTGGTTTGCTCCCCCTGCGCCATTCCCGTTTGAGCCGTCTGGAGTCTGCGCAGTCGAGCCGTGGGTGGGGAGGAAGGCCGAGGCGTGGCTCTTGTGTCGGCCGGGTAGGAAGGAAGGAAGGAAGGGAGAGAGGGACGTGGGGGCGTTTTATTAGCTGCCGCAGCCGGGTTCTCTCCCGCTGCTTTTCTTGCTCCAGTCGTGCCGGCTTTGACACTCTTCCAGAGAGTGAGGGGCGCCCTGGCGGTTATCCTGAGGACTAGCGCCTTGGTGCCGAGGCTTTCAAAAACTGCCAGTTCTTTGCAGCCTGGTCCCCTCCAGTTGTGTTAGGATTCAGCTCCTCTTAGTAGGTATTTTGATACCACAACGGTCCATCGTGGTCTGCGTATTTGAAGGGCGAAATGGGGTGTGTTGTGTGGGTGTGTGGGGTGTACTTAGATTCAAGTCCAGCCCAAGAGTTTGTTGGCTTGTCCTAAAACTCAACCAAATTTATTTCACAGGATTATTCTGGGAATCGGGTCAGAAAATTTAAGAATATGTATGTTACTTTGAGCTGTGGAAAGATGGATGTAATGGTTATGGCTCCCTTTTTTAATTCCCTGTGGCATAGGAAGGAAAACAAAGGTAATTTTTTAACTTCAGAAACAATGGAGATGGGGTTTGGTCTTGTTGCTTTAGAAGATTAACGTATTTATCATGGCGAAGTCTTTCATGTACTATAATCCGCTTTATGAATGGAATGCTAATCCACATCATAAATATTTGAAAGCCTTTTAAAATATTGTACTACAAGTTTTTCCCCCCCAAATCAATTAGCTTTCTGGAAACTTTTGGTTCGAGCTGCAAGAATCGTTTAATGGCATAATTTGCAGTGAAACTAGAAGATTGTGCAGGATTGCTTTTTATGTTTTAATTCCAGGTTCTATTAAAAACCCTTAATTTTTAAAAGCAAAATATGTTGGAACTATCAGGGTTTCCCATTAAAACACCAACCTAATAACGTTCAGCAATAAACCGCAAGTATCCTTTTGCTTTAGTTCACCTGCTTGCCACTGAGGTAAGGCTTAAACTTGGGAAATGCACTTTCTTCATGCATTCCATTTTTTTATTTATTGCAAAGAAGTGAAAATGAAGTTTTCATTAAATATTTTTTCTGAAACGTGAGAGCATTTAGACATTGTCATTACGTGATGTATCTTGACCTTTTTTCCCCTTCGTGAGCATGGCCTGCGCATGACGCATCCGGCCTGTGGACCGCCAGTTTGACACCCCTTTCTACAGCTATTATATGCCTTTATTTTTGCATTATTAAAGTGTGAATTTCATTGTCTGTACAGCCGAAACACAGTATCACCTACCCCCCAAAATGTATCTGACAACTTATCAAAATTGAGATGTGCAGAAATTGAAACACTGTGCAGGAAAAAGAAATAGCAGAAGTGGAAAGAAGGGAAGAACCACCTGGCCTTAATTTTGCTGCTTATCCTTCTTTCCCATCATGATTTAGAATCACAACCACATCAGACTTTTGTCTTATTTTTATATAGAAATCCTGAACACTGCCCTGTGTTCTAGTTCATGCATAGTGAAAACTGCATTCACCCTGCACATAAAGGACTATGGGTGGGTAAACTTCACGGTCTTTAAAACATTGCAAAGTAACACTAGAAGCAGAACTGAACTGTCCAATGAGAGGAAGGTTGGATGGAGAAAAGCCTTGGGAAAATGAGGCAAAAGGGAAAGTGCAATTAATTATTTGGAAAGGAATGTGATTGGATATAACACTAAACAGGAGAATTGTGTACTGCAACATTTGCTTATTGGGTATATTGATAATAAAACACTTTATTTGTTATTTATTTGACATACTGTACTTTAATTTGTCTTTATTTTAGAATGAGACATGGCTGAAGATCCTCAGAGAAATTTCCGATCCGTGTACTATGAAAAAGTAGGATTTCGTGGTGTTGAAGAAAAAAAATCATTAGAAATTCTTTTGAAAGATGATCGGTTGGGTATGTGCAATATACGATGTAGCGTAATGTTTACAGTTGCTAAGAGAGTGTTTCGGTTTTTGGCAAATTTGATTTTTGTCTTTCTGAATTACTCTTTGGATTTTGAATTTCTCTGACAATTGAATGTCCATTTCCCACAAAGCCTGAAATGATATTATAGCAAGATAGAAATGAGAGATGAGAAATATTTTTTTTTCTCTCCTCCATTTTCAACCTTCCATCTTAAGTATTTCATCAAAACAAATAAATCTTCTGCTGGAAGTAAGAATAGTAGATAAGGACAAGTCACCTCTTGACTGGACTACTGTAATGTGCTCTACATGGGCAGTGGTTGAGCGTTTGGAAGCTTCAGCTGGTCCAGAGTGACATCCATGTGTCAGAATAACAGAGTTGCAAGGGACCTTGGAGGTCTTGTAATCCACTCCCCTATCCAATCAGGAGACCCTGTACCATTCTGGACAAATGGCTGTCCAATCTCTTCTTAAAAACCTCTACAATTTCTGAAGGCAAACTGTTCTTAGCACAAGCAGCTGATTGTTGGTTGGATCGGCCTCCTGAAAATCAGTTGTTTCAGGCTGCAGGGATTGGCATTGCCTATTGCTGCCTCTGTGCACCCCTTTTTTGGCCTCCCATTTTTGGCTTCCACGCGCCCCATATTCCGCCTGTTCTGATCTCTGCCCCCTGTAATGGGCCAAAAATGGGGCACGCGGAGGCTGAAAACAGGGTGCACAGAGGTGGCAATAGGCAATGCCAATCTCTGCAGGCTGAAACAGCTGATTGTCGGGAGGCCGATCCAACCACAATCAGCTGCTTTGGCTAATTAGGCTGTGCTGAAGCTGAAACAGGCTGTTTGCTGCAAGGAGGCAAATTGCTGGGAGGCAGAGGCAGATTTTTTTCTTGTTTTCCTCCCCAAAAGCTAGGTGCGTCTTATACTTTGGAGTGTCTTATTCTCTGAAAAATATGGTAGTTTCCATCCATTGCTTCTTATCCTGCCTTCTGGTCCCAAAGGTGCTTTTTTTTTAAAGGCAACTGGGCTTTCTGATTTTTGTTTTTCACTTCTCATACAAGCAGCTTTTTCAGTTCTCACTAATGGGGGAGGGGAGAAATGGAAGGGACTCATACTTTCTGCAACCGGGCTAATCTGTGTCCTCAGAGTCACCTGAATCAGAATTCAAATGAGTGTGGAACCATCTTGGGATGGCTGAAAGGACTGCATTGTGAACAGAAGATAAGAATTGTCAGCAGAGGGGGAATATTCTCTGGAGAGCCTTTTGTTCTAGTGCCAGAGTTCCTGTGTCAGTATTGATTAGAGCTGCCTCACAACATCGTTAAACCCTGTTTTTATATCTTTATTTATAGATATTGAGAAGCTTTGCACATTTAGTCAAAGGTTTCCTCTCCCATCCATGTACCGGACGTTGGTATGGAAGGTGCTTCTAGGTATGGAAATTAATGAAGACCAAATGCTTCCTTATAAATAACAAGGCTGGCTTTGCTGATCTGCTTGCAGTTATGCTCCCTGATAAAACCTTGCAATAGATGCCTTAGCAGGTATACCCATTAAAATATATTAAGAAATGGTGCTAGGCAATATAATTGGCTACTGTAACACACAAAAAGGGAAAATTCTAATAGTTTGCATTATGTGACTGAGTAGCTTCGGTTAACCTAGAGTATTTAGGAAGGAAGCCTGCTTAATATTTTTTTTTCTGAAAGTATTCTAACACTGCTCTGTTGTAGATTTTTTTAAAGTGGCTCTTGGAAAAAATTATCTTTCAATTTTTCAGAAAGCTACAATCAGTCAGAATAGGCAGTTGTGGTTTTTAATCAACTTCCCAATCCTGGCTTCTTTCAGATATGTTGGACTGTAAATTTCAGATTCTCAACCACATCCGTATCTGAGGTGGGAAAGACAGGCCTATGTAGTCTCCCTGTTTTGTTTCCTAAAATCAAATACATTGTTAAAATGTTCAGTAAGTTTGTCTGTTAATAAATAGGGAGACTTGGACTGTGCTTGGAATTTTCTTTATAAAAGTCTTATTCTGTAATTAATCCTAAATCAGTCCCTTTGCATAAATGTACATATTTTTACAGGAAATAGTCCTGCTCATTTTTTAAAAAAGTACACGAATGAGGCTTGCTTTTTTGCTCATTCCTCCTGAACACTGTCCTCAGCAAGAAAACTGTCCTTGTAGCTTGTTAGCAGAGACATTAGTGAACAGTAGGCAGTGCTGTGACCCATTGGGTCCTCCTTCGAGAGAAGGGTAATGCAGTCTGATGTGACCAGAATGAATGATGAAATTTTAGGCTGACCATATTTTTTTATCCTAATGCTGCACAGTCCTGTAATCATCTAAGAAGACTATAAATGAATGAATGAATGAACGAACGAATAAATAAATAAATAAATAAATGGAAAAAATAATTGTAACGGCAAATGAACTTCAGTAGTCAGTCAATATTTACTTAACCTAAAAAGATAAACAAAAGGGCTATGGGTGGTGGGGAAAAAATGGTGGGAGCAGAAATGACTTCTGATTACTTGGCAGTTTCCCTACTAACTGGCTGCTCACATGTTCACAATTGTGATTGTGGAGATGCTGCAGTGGCTGCAACCTTGCAAATAAAACTGGGCTGAACATTGTGGAGTTTCAATTTCAATTCCACAGGAATAATGGCTCCCAGATTTTGTATGCATTCTTAATGTATTTTAGATACCTTGATTCAAAAATTGTTGTGACATAATGCGTAGTTTGGGCTAGCTCGAGGATAGAAACAAACTTATAAACACAATGAGAATTTTAGTACTATATGGGTAGCAAACTAATGCTTGCAGTAATAGTGCCAAAGCATTTCTTATGAACAAATGCTGGATCTTTTTTTATTTGATCTGAGAATAATTGGTATGATTATTCATTGTTATTATGCTCACCCTTAGAGCAAGTAGACTTAATCTAAATCTCTCGTCTTTTTCTTTAAAGGAATTCTCCCACCTCACCATGACTCTCATGCATTTGTGATGAAATATAGAAAGGAACAATATGGGGATGTATTCCGTGCCCTTCAAGTAATTCGCTTTATCACAGATTCTACTCCACAGGTTGAAGTATTTCTCCGGATATATCAGTTGGAATCAGGAAAGCTACCTCAAAACCCATCTTTTCCTTTGGTCAGTGAAGGTTACGTTTGCTTTCGATAAGATTTTTACACAGACAGCCAGATTTTTTTTTTCTGTCTGAGATGAAATCCTATGGCTGTTCAAAACATGTTGGTATTTGCAGCAACGTGACAGCCTCATCTGTGTATAGCAGTGTAGAGTCAGGTTTGTTAGTCAGTGTGAGGGAATGAAACTTCTGCTTAGGGGAGAGGTGGGGAACTACTGCTCCTTTATGACTTGTGGACTTCATCTCCTGAGCATGGCTGGCTGAGGAATTCTGGGAGTTGAAGTCCACAAGTCATAAAAGGGCCGTAGTTTCCCATCCGTGACTTAGGGCATCTCCCATTGCGTTGATAAAATTAAAAGGAAATATACCCTTGTTTAACCCCTTTGTGGGCCCCTATGTTTGAGACTGCCTTTATAGTCTGCCTTACCCTCAAATTAGTATTTTTACAAAGTGTGTATAATGGTCTGAGAACAGGTTGTGCTCAGTTGAGGTTGGGACTGGAATTCCTGTCGCTAAGCAATAAGGTCATAAAGCACAACATCGTGCAACTGCACCACAATTCCTGCACTTCTGGTTGCTGCTGTTAAGGGAATCCCACTATGTTGTTCAGTGCAGAGTCACGTGGTTGCCCCTTGCAACTTCCTGCTGGCTTCGTTATTGACTTTGCTTGTTGGAAGTTGGAAGTGAGGGTTAAAAATTACCATATTAATACTGCAGTGTCGTAATTGTAATCCAGCCACCAACATAAATACAGGGACACTCCAATAGTCAGAATTAAGAATCTCCCTTTCAGAATGGTCGTAAGTTCAGATGGTTATTGAAGGTAAATGAGGGCCACCTGAAATCATCTATCGATCACAGTTTTATTTTTAACTTACAATAACCAGTCTTTAGGATCCAGGTACAACTTGTTCCTCTTCCATAATGTCTTTTAAACATAGTCTTATCTAAAGAGGCAGACAGTCATAAATTATCTGTGGGGTCCATTGTTCAAAAATGCTTCTCAAAATGTCCAATGTTTAGAGAACCAGTTTGATTCCTTAAGTGGTTAAGGAATAAGGCTAGAAATCAGGAGACTGTAAATTCTAGTCCCACCTTAGGAACAAAGCGAACTGGGTGACCTTAGGCCAGTCTGTCTCTCAGCCCTAGGGCAGCAGCAGTGGTAAATTTATTATTTATTTTATTTTATTGATTAAATTTTTATGCCGCCCAATTCCTGAAGGACTCTGGGCGGCTTACAACATGGATAGCAATAGCACTCAGATTTTATACACTGCTTATCAGAGCTTTAAATCATTTCTGAAAGACTTTACCCCAAAATTGCAGGAATTTATCCAGGCTGTCTCTGAAAATCGGACATGATGGAACGAAAGAAAACAAACCTTTGTATTTAAAACGTCTTCATTAAATATTAAAGACAGCTCTTCCAGTGCTATAAAACCTGTCCATACAAAGGTTTCTAGTAACTGAAAAGCAGTTAACAAGCAATTTCTGAAAGGGATTAGAAAATGATGTAAGCCAACCCAGTGTCCTTTTGAAGGCGCTGGCCAAGGTTTAAGCAAAATATGGCTATATCCTCATTTCCAAGTAGCTCCAAATCCACCGATGTCATATCCTCACTCCCTAAATGTCTCGAGCATTTGTGGGCGATCTCAAGCCGCCCTCCTTGTTTGGAGAGTATTCATGAAGAGCTGATCTACCTACCAGCCCTTCTGCTGAGGTCATCGGCTCCACTTCTAACAGACTTGTTGGGTAGCATCCTCCGTGCACATTTGTACCAAACACATTGCTTGTTAGTGGGGACTTGGTTGCAAGTTTTTCACTGAATGTATGAATCACCTGCTCTCTTTCTCTGATTCTCTGCCACACGCCCCTTTGTTTTCTAGCAATCTGAAGATGAGATATTCCTTGCTATTGCGAAAGCAATGGAAGAAATGGTGGAAGACAATGTTGATTGCTACTGGCTAGTCCGTAGTTTTGTGAACCAGTTGAACAATAGGTACAAGGAGTCATTACCACAGCTGGTAAGGAAATCAGTGTTCTCTCTGCGAATATGAGCGAATGTCCAATATAGAAATAGCATTGCAGGTAGAGGTAGGTCCTCAACTTACAACCACAATTGAGCCCCAGATTTTTGTTGCTCAGGAAGGACAGTTGTTAAGTGGGTTTTGCCCCATTTTACACCTTTTCTTGCCACAGTTGTGAAGTTAATCACTGTAGTTGTTAAGTTAGTAATACAGTTGTTAAGTGAATCTGGCTTCCCCATTGACTTTGCTTGTCAGAAAGTTGCAAAAGAAGATCACATGACCCTGGGGCACTGCAACCGTCATAAAGACGAGTCAGTTGCCAAGCATCTGATTTTTGTTCACATGTCCGTGAGGATGTTGCATAGGGTCATACATGTAAACAATGGTCATAAGTCACTTTTTTCACTGCTCTTGTAACTCTGGTCACTAAGTGAACTGTCGAGGACTGCCTGTACTGTATATAATTGATAATATGTATCATACTTACTGTTAGAGATAAGGAAAATATACATTTAAAATTACATGCAAATGTTTGGGAGAAGCAAAGAGGTAGTTTCTGGCTATGGGCTGTTGGTTTTTAAGTAATTTCACATGAGATATCAAGGTGAACATTAAGGAATTTGCATGATTGATTTCTGCTGTCTACTTGTCTTGTAGGCTTTATATTCACTGTCTGTAAAAACAACAACAATTGCCTAGGATCAGAATTTTCTCGTGTTATGCTCTCCATCTCTAATATTTGTTGTGGATTTATGTAGTTATAAAACATCGTTGCATATATTTACATTGAGTAGGGGTCTGGAACGGATTGATCGTATTTACACACAATCCAATGGGGAAATTAGGTTCAGCTCACGACCAAATCAAGTTGTGACCAAAGTTATCGAACGAATTATGGTCATGACCCGAGGTTCTGCTGTATTTCAGACAAGATGAATCGTAAAAGGTAGGCTAGCAGAAATAATGTTCCAAACTCATAGCAAGCACTTTTATTTTAATTACTAGCTGATGACCTGGCCTTGCTCGGGTTTATCCCACTCCTCTTCATAATGCTGATTTGCATACGTTGCTCCTAATGGCTGGAGAGCTTCAGGCCGCAGTAGAGCTGAGCTTGGTATTTAAAAGTGTGTGTGGAGGTCCCCTTTGCCCTCTTTTTTTAGCCGAAATAGGGGGCAAAGAATTTTGGGACCCCTCCCCCCACCAGTGCTGATTTCGCAAGGTTTTTGTGAAATTTTCGGCAGATTGGTGCAGAACTGAATTTTATATAGAGCACAGCTCTCTTTTATATGTATGTATGTATGTATGTATGTATGTATGTATGTATGTATGTATATACACTCGCAAATACACATTACTGGTCAGCTTCTATCCTTGATGATTTCTGTTACAGTTCATTATTACCAGTTCATTATAACCAAGAGGCTGCAAACGGTGATACAAGAGATTGGGTTTGTCATATTATGCTATGATTTATTATGATAAGTGAGCCAGCTCCCTGCTGGGTTTCACATGCTCCTTGTTACCTTTTGCACGTCTTCTAGGAGTAGATTGCAAATGTTCATATTCAGTTTTGATTAACTGAATTATATTGTTGTACCTGAACTTTAAAAATGTGCTAAGCTTTACTTGGTTTGGAGGTTATTTCAAGTAAACCATAATTTTAAATCACAACGGTGATGTAAAGTGATTTTCCTTCTGAATCAGCTCCAGGTGTTCAGAATTGGAGGCACTGTTCTCCAGTGATTTTCTTCCTTCTCTTTCAATCCCAGATTGAGGCTGTCAAAGTCCATCCCCAGGGACTGGTGGTTATGCAGGCCAGGATGGGGATGGAACACCTTCAGTTCAGTTTTGCAAGTACCGAGTGCCTATGGTTGTTAGGACTGCCTGGATCGAGCGAGATTCTTGCTGACCTTGGGTGGAGTTGCATCTCCCTACTTGGGTGGGCCCCAGTATGAGGGTCTTGTTGGACTCATAGCTCCTGCTTGATGAAAAAAGTAGCAACAATAGTCAGGAAGGCCTTTAGGCAGCTTCCCCTGGTCCAACAGTTGCACCCTTTCCTGATTTAGGAGGCCCTTCAAACTTGATCAGTCATGCTCTAGTCCAAGGGTGTCAAACTCTTCATTGAGGGCTGCATCAGGGCTGTGGTTGACCTCGGGGGATCCGGCAAGCATGGCCGACTGGGTGGGCATGTCCAGCTTGATGCCAGTCCCCAAACTGCTGGTGTGTTTCCTCTTTGCACTGGGTAGACCAGGCCGAAGAGATGCGGGCCGGCCCAATTTTCCAGGACGGCCTTGCGGGCCAGATCCAACCACATGATGGGTTGGATCCAGCCCGCAGGCCTGGTGTTTGACACCCCTGCTCTAGTCATTCACACCTTGTCTATTACAAAGCAGCATAGATAGGGCTGCCTTTGAAAACCACTTGGAGGTTTCAGCTGGTTCAAAATCCAGCAACCGAGCATCCCTTCTCTCTGTGAGCTGCATTAATTACAAGCCTGGTTCTGCATGTAATTCAAAGTGCTGGTTATGACCTGTAAAAAAAATGTATACAGATAGTCCTCGACTTATGACCACAGTTGACATCCAGATTTCTCCTGCTAAGCAACACAATTGTTAAGTAAATTTATCCCCTTTTACAAACCTTTCTTGCCACTGTTGTTAAGTGAATCACTGCACTTCTTATGTTAGTGACATGGTTGTTAAGTGAATCTGGCTTTCCCATTGACCTGGCTTGTCAGAAGGTCGCAAAAGGGCATCACATGATCGCAGGACACTACAACTGTCATAAATACATGCCAGTTGCCAAGTGTCTAAATTTTGATCAGGTGACCACAGGGATGCTTACATTCATGAAATGCACCTGGGAGGCCTGATTTTGAGCCGGGGGGGTGGTGGAGGGGGGAGGAATTGGGGGAGCTGGGACAATGCAGCCTTCCTTGGGAGGAGGGAGGCCCCGGGGGGAGCTGGACAGGAGGAGGGCCGCCCCCCTCACGGTAGAGGAAGGAAGGGCCGCACTGGGCACAGGGGCAGCTTTGGGGTTGGGCGTGCCCTGTGCCCTTTCCTTGCATAAATGCCATTTCTGCGGTGAGCAGGGGACCTATGGCTTCTGGAGGGGCCTTGCCCTGCTGCTGACGGGATTTGGGGGGAGGCGGGGGGTGGGAGAGCTCAGCTGGACCCCTCTGGGTGGGGAAGGCAGAGCTGCCGGCCCCAAATGGTCCCCCCTGCCCTGTGGGGCATGGAAGGAGCCCTTGGCCTCCCTTGGGGGCCCTCTTCCCCCAGCGCCCCTTCCAGGGAACTCAGCCGTGGGTCCCCCCCCCTTGGCCACGGTAGAAGGAGACCGCCGGTGTGTGTGTGGGGGGGCAGTCCTTTCCCAGCAGATCTTAGGGGTTCTCCAAATGGGGGGGGAGGTGTTCTGCTTGTCCCCATCCCCTGGTGTGCCAGCCACGCTGTCTCCCCGCCCCTCAGATCCGAGAGCTGGTGCCGGAGTCTCAGGCCTACATGGACCTGCTGGCCTTTGAGCGGAAGCTGGATCAGACCATCATGCGGAAGCGGGTGGACATCCAGGAGGCCCTGAAGAGGCCCATGAAGGTGGGAGCGGCAGCCCCCGCACCCCTCCTCCCCCCCCCTTTCTCCAGAAGCCCCACTGGGCTCCTAGCCCTCCTGGCTGCTCAGG
>JANHGC010000553.1:121011-143071 GCA_027560395.1 Boaedon fuliginosus | reverse complement strand
CAACCTTGAGCCTGGTGAGATTCAATCTGACAACCTGCTGAACAAGTCAGCAGAGTCTGCAGTGCTGCATTTAACCATTGTGCCACTGAGGCTCAAGCTTGTAACTGAGGAGGCTACAGTGTTAATTCAGATTAAATACAAATGGCTGCTAATTTGATAACAAAGAGATAGGGCTTTACTTTAAGAAAGTACCACGTCCTAAGTCATCTTTCTAGTAAAGCAATACTGAATGGTAAAGATGACCACAATTCTTCAAGAGGAGAGATATCAACTGTTCAAAATAGCTAAAGCCAGGAACTCTAACTATATAAGAATGTTGACAAAAGTTGCTTGTAACTCTTGAAACACTGTAAAAACCCCCCACTCTTCTACTTCTTGCCATAGTGCTCTGGTGAATTCCTCTGCTTGTTCTGTAAATGAAACTTCTCTCCACTTTTAGAAGAGCTCCCCCCCCCATTTCTTGACCCACGGACTGTTCTTGGGATGATCCAGCTTTTCTGCCTTCAGTTGTTTCCATTAAGCAGCCTTAAGGTACTGGCAGAATTTACACAGCAAAAATTCCATCCTTTCTCTTTTCAAGCCTTTATGGTTCTCTTAATAGCCTGCTTCTATCTCTACCTTAATTTCTGTTGGAAGATTTATGGCACTCTAGTTAAACCCCAAACTTTTATATGTCTTTGTTTACCTAGCCTTGAGCTTACATAAGGCAATTTTACATGAGCTATCAACATTTTACAAGTTTCACATTAGAAATCAAACTTTCACCAAAAGCTGGCATAATTAGCAGCCAAACAACTTTGGCTAACCCATACAAGTAATTGAGATTGAATAGAACTTTTACTTTTTTAGAATTAAAAAAAATACTTTAAAGGAGAGGTAATCACTGTATTTCTAAATCAGTTTCCTTAGCAAAGAATTGGAAAGTATAGAATACAGAATTTTAAAAGGCTCAAAGCAGCATACATAATAATCCTTCTAACTTGATAAACGTGCAGAAAGTGTGATTAAACTCTACAATTTCAATACTGACTATGTTGCCTTTCGGAACTATGCCTTTCAGACAATTAAGCATCCTGAATTCTGAAAAAGGATGTTGTTTTACCAATCCTAAAACTTGTTTCAAAAACATAAATGTGCAATAAGTGATAATCTGGGAATCATTATCGAGAAAATGCAACGTAGATCCTTCTGAACTGCATCTGAAGTGTGACTGCATTAAAATACTATTTATCATTCCTATTGTCTTTGCTGAAAAATACTCTCACCTCCCAAAGTCTGACATAAAAATATTGGATGAGAGGCAGTGGTGGGATTCAATTTTTTTACTACCAGTTCTCTGGGCATGGCTTGGTGGGCGTAGCTTGGTGGACATGGCTTGGTGGGTGTGGCTTGTGGGCATGGCTATGCGGTCATGTGACTGGGTGGGCTGCCGCACCCCCTTCCTCCATGCCCCATTTTTTGCCTAGAAAGCCAGGCCATCTGGCAGGAGCATCTCTGCAGGAGGTAAAAAAGTAAAAATGAAAGGTACAGTCCGTGATGGATTCCTCCCATTTAAACATGAATACATGTTTAAAACATGAATTAGTAGAACCTGGGAAATCATTTTAGCCCGCTAGTCAGATTTGTCTTTTTCGTTTGGTTAGCTTGTCTAACCAGCTAGTCACCAGATGTTTTGGGATTAGAACTAGAATTTCCACATATCTAAAGCAGAGCACAAGGAGATTCTATTCAGATTGGCAGCAATATTTCAGGATCACAGGACAGACTTAGTTTGAGATGCAAAGAGACCAGGTGTTGCATTTAGATCAAAAGCTGCTTCCATTGATGTTTGATTATCTCCTTCATTTGGAGCTAAAGATATAACCGGAAGAACCCCAATTATTCCACTGTGAAAGGGAGAGATCCGGTAGCATGGCGACTTGAAATGTAATTGTTCAGAATGTATGGTTTAAACAAATTCTATTCATGGTGCTACAGGATCCCTGCATTTTACAGATGAGCAATCTGGGTGACATGATCCTATCAATGAGCTACCTGGATGGACCTGGAAAGCTCTTTTCTTAATGCCCTGTGGAAACCTTTGATCAGGGTCTCTGTCAGTTAATTGGGCTTACCATGTGTTAGAGCATCATACAAAATTCTAAAGATGTTCTAGACACCACAAAGATTATATTCATCAGCCCTGCCAGGCTCCCTGGCCTGTTCTTGGCAATAAATCACAGATCCCCTGACACTTAACAGTTTATGTTCAGCAGTTTGATTTTATTTGGCTGAAAATTCTCAGGCACAACCTTGTTAGATTAGAGTCTTCCTTGAAGTAAAGAATGAAACTATACTTGAAAGGTGATTGCCCACAGCTAGTGCAAAAGGATACAAGATAATTACACTTACAGAGGTTTAAACTCACAACTTCTTCCTCCTACACTCTCTGAATCAGTGGATGTTTGTACACTTGGTGGTCTTGAAGTTAAACCCTTGTATATTTACATGGTGAATCCCTGGTCTGGGAACTGCTGCTTCCCAACCTCCCTGAGTCCAACTTTGTAGAACAGAACAGAACAGAACAGAATAGAACAGAATAGAATAGAATAGAATTCGTTATTGGCCAAGTGTGATTGAACAAACAAGTAACATGTCTTTGGTGTGTATGCTCTCAATGTACATAAGAAGAAAAACAAAACAAAATAAAACAAAACAAAATAAAATACATTCATCAAGAATCACAAGATATAACACTTAGTGATAGTCATAGGTTATTAATAAGCAATACTAATAAACAAATCTATTCAGTGGTGGGATTCAATTTTTTTACTACCTGTTCTATGGGCGTGGCTTTGTGGGAGTGGCTTTGTGGGAGTGGCTATGCTGTCATGTGACTGGGTGGGCCGCCTCCCCCACACCCTGTTTTTTTGCCTAGAAGGCCACCCTGAATCCTCCTGGCAGCCAAATTAGGGGTGTGGGGGGCAGTGCCTCACCCGCCATGCCCATTTTTGGTCTGGAAAACCTCCCTGAAGCCTCCTGGTAGCCAAAGAGGGGTGCATGGAGACTCCTGTAACGGGAAGGGTGGGGAGGGGCCAATCAGAGGTGATATTTGCTGGTTCTCTGAACCAATCAAAATTATCACTACCGGTTCTCTCGAATATGTCAGAACGGCTGAATACCACCTCTGAATCCAATACTCAAATACTAATAATCAAATAGTAATCAAATACTAGGAAACAAATACAAACAATATAAAAATTTAAAGATATAAGCAATGCGGTATAGTCATAAGTGAGAAGAGATAGGTACTAGGATGAGAAGAGTACTAGTAATACAGACTTAGTAATTTGACTGTTATGGAAATTAGGTGTTTAGCAGAGGGATTGCATTCGGGAAAAAACTTTCCTTGTGACTAGTTGTTCTGGTGCGTACTGCCCCTTGTACCAATGACAGAGCAGACAATCCCAATTGTGGTTGCTAAATAAGGACTATCTGTTTGGGACTCTTGGGGGTGGGGCAGATGCTACAGTATAACCTCTCTGCCTGCTTGTAATGTGCAAACTCCATAGGAAGAGCTTTCCTGAACAGAAATTCTTCACTGCAGTCCTTCTCTAAATGTGGAGGATAACGTTTGGAGAAAAGGATACTGTATTTATCTTCCTCTTCCCCTGTGTAATTTTATACATTCTTACCAACATCTGAAAAGGGTCATAATAAAAGAAAAATCAGGTACAGGTAGTCCTCGAGTTATGATCACAACTGAGACCAAAATTTATGCTTCTAAGTGAAACATTTGTAAAGTGAGTTTGCCCCATTTTTACGACTTTTCTTGCCACCATTGTTAAGCGAATGGTTGCATTTGTAATATGGTTGTTAAGTGAATCTGGATTTTCCATTGATTTTTGTTAGTCAGTCAGTCACAAAAGCTGATCACATGACCCTATGCAGCCATCATAAATATGAACCAGTTGCCAAGCATCTGAATTTTGGTCTCAGTTGTGATCTGCTCATATGAACAGCAAGGGTCATCAGTGTGAAAACCGGTCATAGGTCTCTTTTTTCAGGGCTGTTGTAACTTTGGACAGTCACTAAATGAATTGTAAGTCATGCACTACCTGTATTTGAAGTAAATACTACTGCAATACTTTAGAAACAAATGAATATTCCTCTTCGGGTGGTCTTATTGACTGATCTTGCCCTAGTATCCCTATGAAGATCAGCTGTTGCCATTCACTTATCAAAAGGATGTGCTGTGTCACTCTGAATTTGGAAAGCCTAGCAAAATTGCCACCCACCAACAATATGGATCTAGTTTCCTTACCATTTCTATCCCATATGGACCTATTGGCCGTAGGAAAAAATAGAGGGACACACAAACAAGGCATTTGTATGACACAGAGTACTTAAGATGAACTCAAAAGATACATCCCAGTTTAGTCTTGCACTAAAATTGGACTGGCCCCACATAGCTGTTTACATGTAATACTGTTCAGCATCATTACATCTCCGTGTAATAAAAAAGGTTCATCAATGAGGCATCTGAGATTTTTTAATAATACTTTTCCAACCAGAGCATTTCTCCAGAAATGACAACGAGCATGGCTAATGGCAAAGCTGACTGAAAACTTTATGAATTGAAGTCCATATCCAGAAGGCACTCAGGCTGAGAAAGACTGCCTAATAATAGCAATAGCCCTTATATACTGCTTCACAGGGCTTTTACAGCCCTCTCTAAGTGGTTTACAGAGTCAGCATGTTGCTCCCAACAATCTGGGTCTTCATTTTATAGACTTCTGAATGATGGAAAGCTGAGTCAACTGAGTCAACTGAGCCCGTGCGAATCGAACTGCTGGCAGCTGGCAGTCAGCAGAAGTAGCCTGTAGTACTCCCTTCTAACCATTGCACCAGCACAAATATCTTATTTATAGGCTATGAAGACAGTTTCTATTAGCAATGGATTATGAACAAAATTGACTATGCCGGTAATGTCATTTCTATTTCCATTTATCTTGATAGCATATAGTTTGGAGCTTTCTTACTATGCAAATTCTTGACTACACCATTCCAAAGAGCCAGTTTGTGAGAGCTTAATGTTGAAATGTTTAGTTAGAAAATGGATTAGCAAGGTATCAAGAAGCAAATTTACTCCCTATAATTTTGCCTACATAGCTTTCAAGCCATAGCGGGAGGTGAGCTCTGATTGGAACAGATGAATTATAGGCAGATGGAAATCCCATATATAGTTGCCCTGCTTACAGGTCCATCTTGCTGAGGGCTGTTTTCTTACCAGGTGGTATCTCTCTGAAGATTCAAATAGAAGTTGTTTTCTAGTGCTGTTACCTGAGCACTTTTAATGGAAAACTTGGAGATATACTGCTATACATTTTAATTTCACCTATTTTCTCAACTGACCAATTATCCAGTTGTTATTATGCAGCATTATTAGAGACAGGAAAGAATCACAATGTAAACATCTGCCAGTATTTGAAGCTCTAGCAGTTCTCGAATTAATGAAAGATATTAAGTAAAGGCAGGCCTAACATGCATTGTCATAATCCAACTACGGCCAAACTATTCACAGGCAAGCAAACTAGTTAGTAATTAAGCTTTACCCATAGTACTCAGTTAAGTAGCTCCTTTCTCTCCCACACTGAGTCTATGTTAGGCTTGCTTACTGTCTAAACCAGGGGTGTCAAACTCGCATTGTCATGGTGGCATTACGTGATGTATCGGGACTTTCCCCCTCTTCGCTAAACTGGGCAGGGGCGGAGCCAGCATGTGACGCATCTGGCCCGTGGGCCATGAGTTTGACACCCCTGGTCTAAACAACAATCTGGGTACCAAACAACTTCATTGAGGCCATCAATTCTTTTGAAAAAGACACCAGTACTCCTGAACTTCTCACTATGCATGTCTACACTACAAACTGAAAGATGCTTTGGATTTGTTAATCATCATGGATTATCCAGACACAGAAGTCCACAAAGTACAATTCTAATTTGCAGAACTATCTAAAGATTCCCAAAGGTGTTTTGCCAAAAGGCATCTGGACTTTCTTAATTATTTCCATTGAAAACATTTCACTTGTTGGATGAGAAAAGCGAAGCATTTTCAAGACAAACATCAAGAAAAATTCAAGGCAAAAATCAAGAAAAATCAAGAAAATGTCATTTGGAAAAACCACCTTTGAGACAACCATGGCCTGGATGATTGAGAATCTCCATAGATATGTAAAGATACATGTAGATCTTAGCGATATGCCCCAAGAGTACTGGTTCCATTGTGTGTGTGTGTGTGTGTGTGTGTGTGTGTGTGTCCTTCATGTGCTAAAAACTGGGTTAATTTAATTTTTTCCCTTTTGGCTGCTGAGTCTTTTTCCCAGGAAGCCATGAAAGTCTGCTAAGCCTGACTTTAGGATAGAATAGGATACTTTATTGGCCAAGTATGATTAGACACATGAGGAATTTGTCAGTGTACATGGAAAATAACAAAATCATAATCATAAGAAGAAAGGGTAATAATACCAACAGAGAAGTAGTGGAACTGATGAAAAAGTTAAAAGTAATATAGCCATACTACATGGGTAATATACTTAGACAAAAGACAGAACTGTGTAAATTAAGTGTTCAGCAGAACGATGGCATGGGGGCGGGGAAGCTGTCTCTGTGTCTAGTTGTTTTGGCATGCAATGTTTTATGGTGGCATTATGTTGGATTTTCATCTTTTCATTTTGAATTGAATCTACTACCTTAAAACTTCATTAAATATAATATATGGGTGAGAGAACATGGTCCTATGTTTAAAAGAACTGAGGGATTTCTAATACAAAAGATGTGACTCAAATAATGATATTGCAGCACTGAAAGATTATCCATTCAGCATCCTTCTTCCAGAGCTTCAAGATTCATTGAGTTTGCTCTTAAAAAAAACCCAGTGAATGTAAGCACTTGGAGAAGGCTCAGATTTTAGCACCCACTTCACCTATATTTATTTATTGTTTATTTGTTTATTACATTTTTATGCTGCCCAATTGCTGAAGGACTCTGGGCGGCTTACTACATGGTTAGCAATAGCACTCAGATGTTATATACTGCTTATCCGACCTTTACAACACTCCCCAAGCAGTTACAGAGTCAGCTTATTGCCCCCACAATCTGGGTCCTCATTTCACCGACCTTAGAAAGGATGGAAGGCTGAGTCAACCCTGAGCCTGGTGAGATTCGATCTGACAACCTAATGAACAAGTCAGCAAAAATAGGCTGCAGTGCTGCATTTAACCACTGTGCCACCGAGGCTTTATTTTTCAGCAATTTCCCCTTGCTCAGACAGCAGTAATCACCACCTTCAAGTCTACGCTGAGAATCTTTTCCTTTGCACAGTTAATCCAGTCTAGTGTCCAATAAACTTCTTTACCATCTTCTCACCACCTTCAAATGCATAATTCTCATACACAGAAAAGTGCCATCCCCATGCTTTGCTGCTGGTGGCGTAACTTTGCCTCTCTGGTGGAAGAGCAATATTAACAAGAAAGTAAAGAACGTGTGCGTTCTCATTGTGACTGGATTCACACCCAGTGCTAACCTATATTATTGCAAGGCAAAACCAAAAAAGCCATTTCATGGCTTAACAACATAGCTTAATTTAGCATGATATTCTTACTTATGATATGATACCGTATGATATTCTTACTTATTGCCCACAGTGGAATAGATGTTTCTACCATATTTCCCAGACAGTACTTGTGTAAAGGAGCACAGGCTTTCTAAACGTTTGTGAAGATTCATTACAAAAATAGTACTTTGAAAAGGGGCCCTTTATTCATACATATGAAGAATTCCAGAAAGGATGCTCTGAGATCATTAACAGAGGATAAGATGAAAGGAAAAAAGATAATGGTTCCATAAAGTCAACCTCGGTTTCTAATGACTACCTATACACAACCATATAGGTTTCTTAGCAAAAACAAGGCAATGGTTTGCCATTTAAGTATGTTTTTACTTCCAAGTCTAGAGCCCTGGATGTTTGAATAGTACTTTGGTTTTCTGCTCAAGTGCTAACCATGTCTGGCTGTATCTGAGATACTGATATTGTTCCTATAAAAATAATTAAGGGCACCTGGATTTAGCCATTATCCACGACAGACTAAACTTTCTATTAGATTGGTAATCCTTGTGTTTCAGAGAAGCAAAAACAGTGCTATTGTTTTTCAGATAAGACTCACAATCTTACATTTCATTAGCAACAGAACAATAATAAAGCAGATAATTGTCAACCCTTGGGATTTGTCCCATTGTCCCTTTTGTGTAAGAAACTATAAAAAACTCATCACATGTTCTAAAATGTAGAATACTAATCCAAATATGGAAAAATTTGGGGAGCTGTGGCTTTATGACTTTTGGAAAGCACTATAGTACAACAGAGTGGTGTGTTTTAAACAATTACCTTTACTGTTTGGATTAGGTGGCATCAGCTTCCCAGCATTTCAAACACTTATCTAAGATTTCAAGTATAAGACTGTAGCTGGGAATTCTTGCATGCAACATAGATACTGCTTCATTTAGTTATATCAGGAATCTCCAAGCCCGATGAGTGTAAAACTTGTGGACTTCAACTCCCAGAATTCCTCAGCCAGTCATGCTCTATGATTAGTTGTAGTTTATAGTTATAGTTATATAGTATGATTGTTTTCCGTGTCAATTGCTCCTCTTGTCTTAGTTAACTTCAGAAGAATTGTGGTAACTAAACTAAACAAGACACACCCCAAACAGGGGGTGGCATTAGCACTAGTCCCTTCATCAACAAAGATGTCATGAAATGGCCTCCATGAGGGAAACGTCTTTCAAAAGACTTCTCTAAAATCCATCACAATGATAACTAGCATTTGGTAAGAAACTACTATCACCATCACAGGAATAGTGTCTTCTCTTTCCTTGAGTTAGAGATATGGGTATATGGCAAGCTTAAATATACTATTTCTAAACCATGCAATCTAGTCACAAAAAGAGCATCAACAAAAAATAAATAAATTAACCAACCTTAGACAGACTGAAGAGGTAATTATTTTTAACCAATTGTCAGAGACTACAGTTTACTGCTATGAGATATGCAGCATTGGGTACCATTGAGTAACACTCTACTTAGAGTGCCAATCAATCGCACAATATGTCAAACTGTCTTTATCCAATTAAAAACTGCTAATTAAGACATCTTTTTTTTTAAAAAAATTCTGAGTTAAGTTCTTCTAAAAGGATAAGGCTAGCAAGCCCTGTGACTTCAGTGACAGGGCCATACATAGCAATACCTTCTCTTTTTGGGGGGATGCTTTGTTGAAAAGTAAAGGAAGTGCCGTTAATGGTGAGCCTCAATTGGAAAAAAAAGGCTAAACAGATGCATAATAGCATTCCAAAAATGCACAATTGCAGAAGTGTAGCTGTCACATTTTAGGAAGGTGCTGCTTTAGAATAGGGTTTGCACACAAAGCATTATTCTATATACTTTAATTTATTTATTCTTTATATTGTTTGGTACTGGTTGTCTAGGACATTAGACAGCTAAAGGAGATTAGATTGAAGTTGGGACTTCTCCATATTAAAGAGAAACTCCTTCCATTGGGTACAGTATGATTATTTTCCATGTCTATAGCTTTTATTGTGTTTAACTTTTCCAAGAACTTTCTATGATGCACAATGCATTTTTTTATTGTTACATTTTATTTTCTGTTGGTTTCCGTTTCTGGATATGTTGTTACAATCTGCAGCCACAAAAATAAACTTACTGTAGTACATGCTTATTTCCAATTTCACTGTTTGCAATATATAAGCAGGATTCAGCTGATCTTTACATGTTTACATCATACTATGGACAAGAACGTTGATTTCTTTTAAAAATTCAAACTTTATTTTCAAGGACAAAAGAAACAGCCAGAGCTTTTTGTTCTCTTAACTTTTAAAAATAATATTCACTTTGCACTATGCACGGAAGGCAGGAACAGAAACGGAATATTTATTAATGCTACTTCATGCAATACTACCCACATGCATCAGGAGAGCAGGATGTTATAAAAATTTGGAGGCAAAATGGCCCAGAATAAGACTGAACAATTCTGGTCTTCAACTCATTTCACGAGTTACCGTGGTTTACCAAAAGCAATTGCTGAAACCTGCTTATTTGCATTAATAGAGGGCTTATGAATGAAACAACAACAAAAAAGAAGAATAGAAAATAGACTGCAAAAAAATACCGTATGCTTATATTCTTGATGACAAACATCTACAATCTGATTATGTTTCACCTGCTTTTCTTCCAAGAGGCTAGGGCAGCATATAGTTAAGTTTTATTACAACTCTATAGGTTTTAGACTGAAAAGAAATGGTACAAGGTCAGCCATTAAGGTTCAGAACCAAATGACTATTTGAACATTAGCTTTTTTGGTGCTAATGCAGCAAGTTTTCAGTAATCGATTTTATTTCCTTATTAGCATAAGAACAATTTGTGCCAATTAAAAACATGCCATTCCATTCATCTGAATTAGGAAATTATATTAAAGCAAGGAATCTCAGACTTCAACCCAGTAAGCAGAATGTACCTCATTAATAAAAATCCATGGGCATACAGATAGTTCTTGACTTATGACCACAATGGATCCCCAAATTTCTGTGGTTAAGCGAGACATTTGTTAAGTGAATTTTGCTCAAAAGTGGTGACATGCCTTGGGGATTGTAAAGATATTTTAGTTACCTTAATATAATTTAGATGTGCTTGGTAAGTAACTACATCTATATCATAACTTTGGAGCATTTTGTTTTGTTTTATGGTACGTGGTGTCCAGAACCTATAAAGAACTGAGTGGGAAGAAACAGGTCCAAATGAAATCCCAACAAAATAAAATGTCTGTTTACCCCCTAGTTCTGACAGGTTTGGGAGAACTGGTAGCAATAATTTTGATTGATTCGGAGAACCAGCAAATATCACCTCTGATTGGCCCCACCCCGCCCCTTCCAGGAGTCTCCACACACCCCTGTTTGGCTGCCAGGATGCTTCAGGGAGAATTTCTAGGCCAAAAATGGGGAACAGGGGTGCGCCACCATTCCCCCACACTCCTATTTGGCTGCCAGGAAGCTTCAGGGTTGCTTTCTAGGCAAAAAACGGGGTGCAGGGTGTGTGCAGCTGCCCACACAGTCACATGACCACATAGCCATGCCCAGCAAGCCATGCCCACAGAACCGATAGAAAAAAGAATTAGAATCCCACCACTGCCCCCAACCACCATACACTGGTTAGGTCTAAGTGTGTCTCTCAGTGAGGTTGCATTGTGGAGTGTCAAACTGGTGGCTAGCTGCATCACACACAGGCCACGCCCACCCCAGCTCCGTGAATGGGAAAAACGTCATGAAACATGTGACGGCAACGTGATGTGGCAAGTTGGACACCTGTGCAGTCTAAAAGGAGTAGGTGCATAGCTGCCTAGAGTAGCACCATGGTAAGATAGGCAACAAATTTAACAAACAAACAAATAAATAAAATAAAATAATTTGGGTTTCTCTTGGACTCTAGAGTAATAAATGGAGGCCACAGCCTGGGAATCATCCAGCTTAGTCTGGTTACCAGTTGCAACTGTTCTTCAACTGAGATGCTTTGGGGAAGACATTCATATCCTCATCGCCCCATGATTGGATGATTATAATGCATTCTACACGGAGCTGCCTTTGAAAACTACTCAGAAACTAGAACGGATAGGCAGAGACACTTCAATAAAATAAGCATCCAACTGTATGAACTATATTGGTTACTAGACATAATTCAAAGTGTGGATTGTTAATTATACAACCTTTGGTGGCTTGGGTCCTTAATATCTGTGGTTCCATTTTCTCCAATCAGAGTTCGATATGTTCTACCTGCTGGTAGGTGGGTATTGCCAGTCCCATTAGGTAAAACAAACCAAGAAATCAACTCCACAGAATAGCTAAAACTACTTTTATTTAACAGTGTCTATAATAATACAATCTTGCCTTTGATTAAAGAAAAGAAGATAAGTACTTCTGTTTCCACATGGAAACCGCTTCTGAACTTCGTGCTTGACGTGGAAAAGAATAAAACTCTGACTTTGGGTTTTACAGATTAGACTGATAGATCTTGATAGAAATGACTTGTTCATTCTATTATGGAAAACCAAAAAGTTGTGATTTGATGCTAATGCCTTATTTTACTGTAACAGAGAGAGTTGGAAGTCAACGCTTCATTTTTTTGCACCCCCCATCTTTCCTCACTTCTCTTCCCCCTTTCCCCTCTCCCCTCACTGCTCTTCTATTTACTTTTGTATTTTATAATACTCTATAACTTAATAAAAAATGATTTAAAAAGCAGAATCTTGCATGTCCGATAATGTTATACAGTACTTCCTCCTGCTATTTATAGTTTAGTGAATTAGAAAGTTGTCTGTCTGACTCACTTCCTAATGCTATCTGCCAGTTGTGCACTTCAAATACATTTTACCTCTTGTTTCCTTGGCAACAGACCTAGAATGATCTCCCTCCAAGACCCTCTTCCTTACTGTCTTCAGATCTGGATTCCACTCTCCAAGAGGTTAGATGGGCAGGGTTGTGGCAGCAGGCTATTCCCATAAATGCTCTAATGCTATGGAATTGCTTCCCCCTTAAAGTGAGGACGACACTTTTCTGGTTATTCTGTAGGAAAGTGCTGAAGACTGTCCTCTTCAACCTGGGTTTTGGAGTCTATGGTAGCTGGAAGATTATGATGCTGCTTTATCTTGAGCTAATGAATTAACTATATAATATTTTTATATGGTTTTATATTTTATGACTGCTCCTTGTGAGCTATCCAGAATTATGACTAGGGAAGCATATAAATTATGTACAACAACATTAAATATAAAGACATGAATAAATCATTGAATGGAAAAAATGCAGCAAGGTGTTTAATTGAGGGAATGGAGGAAAAAGTCCATAGTTCTCAGCAGGGGGTCTCCAAATTTAGCAACTTTAAGACATGTGGACTTCAACTCCCAGAATCCTGGGAGTTGAAGTCCACATGGCTGGCTGAGAAATTCTGAGAATTGAAGTCCACAAGTTATAAAGTTGCCAAGTTTGGAGAGCCCTGGTTTACAGTATTAATCAAGGGAAAGTGATATGATCATTTGAAAAGACTGGATATGTGGAATAAAAGATTTATAGTGATACATTTAGATCAGGTTTGCTGATTACTTTGCTTTACATACAGCATGAATGCTATCATTGTGATTAATTCTAATTTCTAAGGCCACCCAATTGCCAAGTGATTCAAGGCTGCGTTCAAAGAACACAACATAATAATGAAGGGCTCTGCCAGTGGGTCTACAAATTGTTTTTCACAACTTGGTGATCCAGATATACAATGGCTGTGGTAGTCGGGGAGTAGTAGAAGTGACACATCTGGAGGGCACCATGGTAGAGACAGTAAATCTAAGACATCTTAGAAAGTATTAAACAAGTATATATTAGATTTACACATATGAACTAAGCAGATGGCTGTAAGGCAGGAGAAAATACAAACAATGTAGAACTCGTGAGATTTGGCAATCATACAGTTCACCTCTACCCAAGGGCCCTCCCAAGTTCTCTTGGGAGTCAGAAAGCCTAAAGCACTGAACAAACAATTCCACTTGCCATTTGTGTGATATTCCCTGATCTTAGATTCAGGGTTTGTTTTGTTTGAAATCATGCCATTTCAAAGCAATACATTTGTAGCTAGTTTACAAGATCAGCCAAAACCAGTCCAATTTCATCATATTTTTTTTGCAGTTAATTCAAGTACAGTTCCATGCCAAACAAAGAAGAACAATATATACCTCAATTTTCTTTCATAAATATCCCAAGGTGGAATATTTCTGGCTGTACAACAGATTTCCTGCCCGAGCTGACACCTATAATGTCAGTCTATATCAACTCGGTGTTTAATTTTTCCTCATGTATTTTGGCCGGGCTATTTCAAACTGCAGGCAAGGAATCATAGAATCCAATATTGCTTTATGTAAAATAATCCCTACGCATAAGAAAATAAATATCAAGGAAGCATGTCTTAAATATTTTACAGAATGTGTAAGTTACTTGGAATTTCTGATGCTCTAGACTACTTTCTATCCAAGTAAAATCTATTTTGCTGCTGTGTATTTTAATTTTTCTGTTGGTGATGAGAATTGTTTTTCATCTAGTTTAAGATTGTTTGTCACCCAGAGTCACTTGCTGCGATGAGCGGCCAAATAGATTGAAGAAGCAAACAAACAAATAATAAAGGAGGCCTTTTTAAAAATTAAGTTATTCAAATATATGAGATCTAGTTATCCATCTGGAATCTGAATCAGTAGGGCTCAGACATGACAACAAATAGACCTTGACCTTAGGACCACAACTGAGCCCAACATTTATGTTGCTAAGTGAGACATTTGTTAAGCGAGTTTTGCCCCATTTCACAACCTTTTTTTGCCACAGTTTTGTTAAGTGGATCATCACGATTGATAACTTAGTAACACGGTTGTTAAGTGAATCTGGCCTCCTGCTGATTTTGCTTGTCAGAAGGTTGCCAAAGGGGATCAGATGACCTTGGGACACAGCAACAGTCATAAGTACGAGTCAGTTGCCAACCATCTGAATTTTCATCACACGATCATGGGGATGCTACAAATGTCATAAGTCACTTTTTTCAGTGCCGTGGTAACTTTGAACAGTCACTAAATGAACTGTTGCAGGTCAAGGATTGCCTGTATATTCCCTCAGTCAGAACAGGATCTCCAAGTCTGTACAAATCCCTCTTGGAAATCATAATTTCATATCATCCAATTTTGTTTTATTAGTCCCCTTTCTTCCTACCTGTTACCATGAAGTCAATGGTGCTAGAGTTCTCCTTCGTTTTGCATGCTACAAGAAGTGTTCCCTCGCCCCTGCCCCCCCCCATTCAGGCTATATTAAAGGTTGTACTGAGGCAGCTTTGAATACATATGGACTTGAATTATTTCAAAGAATTAGTAGCTGCCTCTGTAATGTTCCTATTAGAGTTGGTTAGGAAAGACTGCTAAAATTCCATTCCAATTAGTAATGGAAAAACATAAACTTCTGGTTTTATAACCTGCCTAGAAAAGAGTGATTTGATCCAATCATTACTTTTAATTGCAACAAAATAAATACCTTATTTATTTAACACAAAATGTTTCATTTAACAGCAAAGAATCCCTGCTCCCTCCCCACCACTTTCTACTGGAACAGCTGAGTCAAAAGTCTTAATATTCAGATGGGAATTGAAACCTCTCTTTCTTAAGGGAGAATTGTCCTTTGTGATTAGCCAAAGCTCCAGGGTTTTCCTGCTGCGCTTCACAAGCAACACAACTTCACAATCAAAAGCAACAAAACCCTTCACAACCAACCCCATCAAATGTTACATCAAGTAACGATTACATTAATTCTGTTGCACATGAATCCCCTGGCTCACAGATCTCCCTTAAATCTAGATTGCTTACAAGCACAGGATAAGAATTAGCCTCAGTTCCTTGGCTATTACACAGTGATGGAAATTCTGTACTGGAGACAAAAAAGGGAAGAAGTATCCAAATAATATGGAGAATCCTTTGCAAGAGGCTGCACAAGTCTTCTCCAGCCTGGTACCCTGCGGATATATTGGACTACTGCCCTTTTCACATTCCGCCAACATGATCAAAGAAAATGAAAAGCCAAGTTGTTCTGAGAACAATGGGCATTGTAATCCAAGCAGGTACCAGACTGGAGATAGATGTCCTTATATTCTCTTTGCTAGGTGGTTGCTATGTAAAACAAACCATAATCCATGAAATACAATGATCATGACTTAACAGACAGATAAAAATGGTTTTCTCCATCCATCCATCCATCCATCCATCCATCCATCCATCCATCCATCCCTCTAATCTAATCTAATCTAATCTAATCTAATCTAATCTAATCTAATCTAATCTAATCTAATCTAATCTAATCTAATCTATCATCTATCCATCTGACCAAGAGGAGACTGTGGTAAGGGACCAAATACTACTGTACCAAAACTCTAGATATAATAACTATTAGTTACCTATCTATTTTGAGATCTGTGTTTCACTTCTATGAAAACCCAAACATTTTGGTTTGGTTTAGATCTCATCAGGCCAGTCATCAAATGCTATGCCTAAGAAGCATTTAAATCTTTTTCTTTTCCCTGAGTTGCTTGGGATAATAGCTAAAAGCGACGTGTTAATAGGAATGAATGACTAATATCCCCACGTTGGTACAACAACACCCTCTTAAACCTTTTATCTGTGTAGCACAGAAAAATTGCACCCTTTCTCCCTTTGAATATTTGATCCAGGGTAGGAATGTATCTGAATTATAACCTGGGGGCTTTGAAAATTCCTGTTTGACTGCTGCAGTGCTGCCTACCAAGTCTTGAAGCATTACTGCTGAGAATATTTCAAATCAATTTCATTTATACCATAGTGCAGTCATGGCTAACCTTTTTGGCACAGAGTACCCAAAACGCGCACCTGTGCACACAAATGCGCATGCGTGCAAACCTGTAAAATGCAATGAGCATGCATCACCCCGTGCATGCACCCCATCCCCCACACATGTGTGTACATCCCCCGTGCATGCGCCCCACCCCCTGCGCATGCGCAGCGGAGACCCGAAGACCAGCCGGCAGGAAGCGCGTGCGCATATGTGGTAGAGCTGAACTGGGGCGACAGCTTGCATGCCCGCAGAGAGGGCTCTGCGTGCCACCTCTGGTTCGCCATCACGGCCATAGTGTGAGAATCCTAACCCTAACCTCCCCATCACATGTAGCCCTTATAAACAGAAGAACACAGACAGTGACATCCCCTAAAGTCCGCTGAAGATGTTACCTAGCCTGGTAATGAAATATTTGTAAACCAACCCACAAGCTCAGAGAAGGAACCTCCACCGTCTTTCTTCAGCTGGATCACAACACACTTTTCCTAAAGGAACCAAGCCACAAAGCATTTGATAGAGAGTAACATTTGCAAAAGCCTTTGGGTGTGCGCTAAAGTTGGCAGACTGGGCTTTGGGGTTAGGGGCTTAGAGCCCGATGAGCTAGATGGAGTGGCTTAATTTATGCCCCAGAGCCTCAATTTCCTGTTCTACCTGAAGAATTGTTCAGCTCAAGTACAATCCAAAGAGAAAGAATGATGAATAGAGAGCGCAGAAGTGTTTAAATTCTTGATCCATTGTTTCCAGCACGATAATAAATTGAGCAGCGGACTGTGGTGAGAGAGAGAAGCCTCACATTTATTGATATCCTAGGCTTTATTTCTGCATTTGGCATATGGAAATGTTACTCAGTCAATGTCACGGGGTATAGAATGCATTTTCTTTTGGGAAAACAAAAGTGATTTGTGTCCTTTGTAAACAGATCTCCGGCGCAATCCTTGAGACTTATTCTTAAAAATACATCCAATATGTCTCCCTTCCAAGAACAGCAAATAGGAAAATGAAAGCTTGCCCCTTGGGCAAAATCATTTGCCTTTTTCTGCTGAGGAAGATACTGTAATGTCTAAGGCAGAGATGGGTTTCTGTTAACTAAGGATGGAATAGGAAGGGAAAGGCTGGCAGAATCTTTGCAGGTTCTCCTTGTTTTTACACTGAGGTATGCTTATTTCAAAACTTAAGACTTCAGTTTTCATGTTTTCCACTTCAAGATGGTGAGAACTACTTTGCTAGCTTTCAACAAAGATATTCAAAGGTATCTCAGGAGGCTACCAAAAGGGACTTGTGAGCTTCTGGTTACTCACTCCTGGCCTACATGAAGGTTTATGTGCTACATTAGTGATGGATCCCACAAAATGAGCATTGTTTTGCTGTGAGAGATATGATGCTGTAGAGAGCCAGTACGGTGTGATGTTTAAGGCACTGCACTAGAAACCAGGAGACTGTGAATTCTAGTCCCTGCTTGGACACGGAGCCAACTGGGTGACCTTGAATGGATCACTCTCTCTCAGCCTTAGGAAGGAGACGATGGCAAACCACTTCTGAAAAACCTTGCAAAAGAAAACTGCAGAGACTTGTCGAGGTAGTTTTCGAGACGTAATTGAATGGAAACACACACACATACACACACGTTATGAACCATGGACATAATCCACTGAGATCTTCTGTAATACTAGCCTCACTGAAATGAATAGAATCTGCACATGAGCTTATTACTAATTTTCAATTGGCTTTCAAGAGGCTTTCAGTGAACAAGATTAAAAAAAGAAGCATTAGGGGAAAAAAAGAAGTGAAATTGGTAACATCTACATTAGAAGTCACCTCAAATTTTTCTTCTGCCTTTGCTGCTATTACACGTTGGAACGTTTCTTTTTTACCTTCACACGCAATACTTAACAACTGAGAGTCAACTTAAAACCTCTGCAGAAGGGGTCTCATTTGTGTAGGTCCACCAATCATGTTAAAATGTGTTTCAAGCCATTAGAAACACCATTTTGACAGGATCATTTGCTTTTCCTAGATAAGCATTAGGTCTACCATATTCAAGATGCAAATGTTCTAGATGATCAGTAATGTTTTCCCTTGATACATTTTGAGATCAAAGGTGCTAATAAATACACTGCACTCTAAAGATGAAGCCTGTTTTAATGTATCTGTTAAATAAATGACATAGCCCGGCATAGTCCAGTTTTGGGGAAATCCATGAAGCACACTAAAATCATAAGGCAACTCACTGCCCTTGCTTTGCAAATTCCTTGGTTTAACTTCTAGTAAACTTTGCTGACATAGATGATACACAGAAGGGCCGGGAAGGGAGAGAAGGGTAGCAAAGGCATAGACAAAATGGGAGTGGATTTTATTTCTTAGTCCCAATGGCACAACTGAAAGAAAAAATATGGATCTCAATGTAGTAAAAAGCTTTTCTTGCTGCTCTATGCAATCTCGGTTCAGCCTATGTGTAATTCTAATTATACTAGCAAGTTTCTATTTGTGAAAGAGAGAACATTGGGAGGAACTGCACATCACAATTATTTAATTGCTGCACTGCTTTGGGTAGCACCTGAATCGAGATACCGGTACCATTTAATTCTTCAGGCAGGATGGTGACTGTTCAAAATGCAAAATGTACTTTAAAAAAATTAGAGAAATAAAACGGTGGCAACTCAGAGAACAAACAGCCGTGAGAGTCCTATCTTCTTCTTCTAATTTGCAGTTTAAACACCTTTCACTGACCTTCAATGAATGAACACTGCCTGGCATATTCCTCTGAGCTGCTCCTACCTCAAGCAGATTTATATGTTAACTAAATAGAATAGAACAGAATTCTTCATTGGCCAAGTGTGATTGGACACACAAGGAATTTGTCTTTTCTGCGTATGCTCTCAGTGTACATAAAGAAGAAAAATAAAAATAAAATAAAATACATTCATCAAGATACACCTCCCCACCTTACAGCCCAGGAGGATGTAACATATTTAATAGGATATAGCTGATAACACCTCCAACATATTTTTGCTTGGCTTTTGGTTATGCCTCTTGACACTTTCCCCGTTTCTCTTTTCAGCTGCTGACTCAGATAAAACGAGAACAATATATATATATATTTACTCTGAAAAACACACAGAAGGGCTGGGCCGACCCTTTCAGCTCCACTGACTTCTACTTGAAGCGCCACCCCACATCTTTCAATATTGCACTGTGGGTCCAAAAAGAGAGGAAGGGAAGGTGTGTTGACCACACAGCCTGACTAAAGATGCTCGATTCATCCCTTTGCCGGTAAACTCTCTCCTCTCGTCCCAGGGCGAGCGGAGAACCGAGGCAGTTAGTTTTACAGACAGAACATCGCACGACATCGATCTCTCTCTCTCTCTCTCACACACACACAACAGGCTTCTAAACACTCCTAATTCATTTAGCCGAACTCGTAATGCGGCATGTTTGCAAAGAGCAGGCGCGGCAGAGGAAAAAGTTGAGGTGCCACAGCTCGGGGGTAAAAACAAAACAAAACTGAACTGAGGCGATTCAAACAAATACGACCCCCTCCCCCCGTCCAAAAGAACCATTACGGATTCATTCCCCGGGAACGCTACGGACCCGGGCAAGTGAAAGTTAAAAAAAAGAAAAGAAAAGAAAAGAAAAAGAAAAGAAAGCAAAAAAGGGCGGGCGTTTTATTAACGAATTGGTTTATTTTTGCTCAGCTTGTCATGCCAAACGGCGTGTCGAGGCGTTGCATCCCTGCCTGCTTCCCCCCGCTCGCCCCAAGTGCAGCTTTCCAGAATTTAGGAGAAGGCGCGGATGGACACAAACCGCCCAACCCCACCAGAAAAGATTTATTCATCCTCTCTCTCTCTCTCTCTCTTTCCCTCTTTCCTCTCTTCTCTCTCTCCCTCCCTCCCCTCCTCTCCCTGATCTTAATATCATCCCACTCACCATCGCGGGCTTCTTTCCCGCAACTGCAGTTGCTGCAGATGTGCTTGATCTCCTTGCCGATGTGACAGTGGATCACGAAAGACACGTTGTTGTTGTTGTTGATGATCGCCGGCTCCTTCAGGGGCTTCATCCTCACCAGGTAGAAAGCCCTTTTTTTGGGCTTCGCCTGAGCCCCGTCTGGAGAAGAGCCATCTCTGCGGCCAGAAGAGGACGAGCAAGACAGCACCCGGGACCGCCTGGGGTGTGTGGAGTCCGCCATGCGCGCGTCCCCCCCTCCCCTTCTCTCTCTGTGTATGTGCGTCTCTCTCTATCTCTCCCTAGTGTCTCTCTGCCACATTCAGCCTCATCCCCTCAATACACACCAGGATTAAAAGGGGAGGGAGGAGAGGATGGTGAGGAGAAGGCAGAGAGGGAGGGAGGGAGAAAGGGAAGGAGAGGAAGAAAGCAAGCCTTATCTTTAAAAAAAACAACACAATTTTATTATTTAAAAACAAACGTACAAAAAGATATAACATAAAATTACATTTCCCTTTAAAGTGAGAGTTTGCAGACTTTGGGTTATTTTCTACTTATAGCCAGCACACACTTGTTTCTCTCTTATCTATTTACATTCTCCAATTCTTCCACCATTCCTCATTTCCGCTCTCCGTATTTTTGTCTAAGCCAGACATAAAAAATTTTCCCCATGTTTTGTAGTACTTCTTATCTTCCTGTCTTTTTAACTTTAAAGTGAGCCTATCCATTTCCGCACATTTTCAAATTTTATTGATTCTTTGAGATTCCATAGGAATATTTTTCATTTTCCACTTGTGGGCATATTCTATTCTTGTTGCTGTCAAGATGTGTAGTATGAGATATATCACCTCCTTACTTAAACCCTGTGGTAGAATCCCTAGTAGAAAAGCTTATGGCTTAATCTCAATCGGTTGCTTTGGAATATAGAATCCAAAATATGGATTCTATACATATTTTGATTTCGGTCCAGTATTTTATTGCCTTGGGGCACTTCCACCACATGTGAAAATATGATCCAGGGACTGAAAGCAAACCTTATTTATAGGTGACCTCCTTGTTCCTGCTGTCTTTAAGCAGAGCTGTTCAGTCTCGCACCCCTTGCCGGACACAACACTATTTACTATCCCTGCCTGTCTTGGCAATGCCCACAGCTCTGTTTTTCTGACTGTGCCCCTGACTCTGAAGCACAAGGCAAATGCTTCCCTTGCAACTCTGAGAGCTCTGAGAGCTGCTGCTCTTCAACCCATTGACCCATCAAAGTATGCCCTCAAGTTGAGCTTGCTTTGGCTGGGCTTCAGGGATGGGGCTTCATAGAGGACATTTCCCACATCACAACACAGGCTTGGACTTCCTGGGAAGGTCTTTTATCTCTGTGTTAATCTCTGAAACTGGCCCAGCTCAGCTTCGGAGCCCAAGGAAGGTGCTGCCACCCATTGAGGCCACTTAATAATAGAAAAGTATGGTTTAGTATTCTATTTCTGTACCTGGGATTCAGGGGACTTGTTCTTGGCAGAGCTTTCTTTTCTTTTCTTTTCTTTTCTTTTCTTTTCTTTTCTTTTCTTTTCTTTTCTTTTCTTTCTTTCTTTCTTTCTTTCTTTCTTTCTTTCTTTCTTTCTTTCTTTCTTTCTTTCTTTCTT
>JANHGC010000553.1:66285-79458 GCA_027560395.1 Boaedon fuliginosus | reverse complement strand
ATTCTCAAGCCTACACGGGAAAAGACCCAATTACACCAAGACTTACATACCTACACCCGTGAAAATCTACGAAAACATATATATATATATGTAAATATAATATATATAATATATAAATATATAAAGCAGCTAACTTACCAAAAGTACCAAAGGAGGTGAGAGCAGATTTAAATGAGGAAATTACAAAGAGGGAGCTAAAAGATGCAATAAAAAGACAAAACATAATAAAACTTCAGGCCCAGATGGGATACTGGCAGAATTATATCAGAATACACAGGAGATCCTAATCCCAATAACGAAGGCAGTATTTAATGAGGCATTAATGGAAGCAAAAATTCTGCAAAAATGGAATGAAACAGTCATAACTTTAATACATAAAGAAGATATAGACCCATTCCAGATAGCGAACTATAGACTGATATCCCTCCTGAATGTGGATTATAAAATATATGCATCCATTTTGGCAAGAGACTTAAAAAATTTCTGAATACCTTTATTCATTCCAATCAAAATGGCTTCCTCCCAAAAAGACAAATAAAATATAATATATGGGTATGTGAAAACAAATGGCACTGGTCTTCTTGGATGCACAGAAGGCCTTTGACAACTAGATTAGCAATTGATGTTCACCCAATTGGAGTATACGGACTTTGGTCAAAAATTCATAAATGCAATTAAAGCAATTTATTCCAATCAAATAGCCAAAGTGATTATAAATGGAGATTTGACACAGAGCTTTAGCATAAAAAAAGGAACGAGACAGGGATGCCCTCTTTTGCTGTTACTATTTATTTTAACCTTGGAGGTGTTAGCCATAAAGATTAGGCAGGAAAAGGAAATAACAGGATTAATAATTAAAAATGAAGAATATAAATTACAAGTTTACACTGACAACTTGGTGTTCATATTGGAAGAACCTCAAGAATGAGGAGTTAATTTGATTCAAACAATAGAGGAGTATGGGGCAGTTGCAGCTTAAACATAAATAAAAGGAAAATAAAAATATTGATTAAGAATCTTACGGAACAACAAAAAGAGGAAATAGAAAAAGCAATAAACTTGCAAATTGTTAAAAAGTTAAAATATTTAGGTGTACAATTATCAACAATAATTATTAGATTTGGCTCAGTCGGCAGGCATGGAATTGATGACCCCCTGGAGGAGTGATTGTTGTATGACTGGTGGTTGACTGAGTGTTGATATTAATTTTAATTGTATTTTATAATGGTTTTAATTATACTTTGTACATTGTGTTTTTTATCTTGTAATTTGTCTCGAGTTCCCCTTGACCGGGTTAGGGGTATACCCCTATATAGAAAGGTGGGGTATAAATTGAATAAATAAAATAATAAATAATAATCAACAAAATCTATGACACTAAAAAAGGATAATTATGATAAATTAAAAATGCAAATTAAAACAGACTTGGAAAAATGGGAAGGACTGCAACTGTCATTACTTGACTGAATTGCAACAATCAAGATGTATATTTTACCCGAACATTTAGTTTTATTTCAAGTGATCCCAATAAAATTGGGGAATTCGTATTTTAGTGAAATAAATAAGATCACAACAAGATTTATTTGGCAGGGAAGAAAACCTAGAATCAAACTAAGGGCATTACAAAATGACAAAAAAAAAAAAAAACAGGGGGATTTGGCCTACCAAATTGGGAAATATATCACTAGTCATCAGTGATCGCATGGATAAAGGAATGGATTAATTTGCAAAACAGAAGATTGTTAACCTTAGAGGGGTACGATTTATACTTGGGTTGGCATGCATATTTGTGGTACGGCAAAAATATAGATCATAAATACTTTCAGACCCACTATGTTAGAAATGCATTAATATAAATTTGGATTAAAATAAAAAAAAATGTTACTCGATTATATCACTTTGGGTATCGAGTTTAGAGGCATGTACACATTTGGCAGTTATGAACAGGCAGTTATGAACAAAATCGTGAGGTATAAAGATGTCTTGAATGAAAAAGGCAAGTTAAAAAGCAGAACAGGAATTGATAGCACAGGGGATTGATCTGCCTGGGCTCTTTGATGCCATTTCTGGGTTTTTTTCACTCCACCCCATTTGGATTTCTGTAATGCACTCTACATGGGGCTGCCATCTAAGTATATTTAGAAGCTTCAGCTTGGTGCAAAATGCCACTGGTGCAAAATGCAGTTATCTGTATGCTAGAGTGGTACACATCACACTTCTGGTTTCTGAGCTGTGTTGGTTGACAATCTGCTTCCATATCCAATTCAATTTAATTCATGGAGACAGTTTTGACCTTTAAAGCCTCCATGGATGGGTTATCTGAGAGACCACCATTCCCAGATGACATCTGCCTGCCCCATCAGATCTGGCAGAGAAGGTATTATGCAGGTCTCCTCTGCCAAGAGAATTTACATCTGGCAGCTTCCAGGAGGCGGAGATCATTTTCTGCACAGCATCGTCTAATTAGGAACTCTGAACTGCTGGAAGTTGCATACTCCCGTTGTAAAACCTGTAAATTAACTGGCTGCCTTAATGACAAGGAAGGTTGAGCTGCTCAGACAGCGCCACAAGCTGTAATCTAAGTTCAAAGAAGAAAGGGAAAGTTGTTGGATTAAGATTTTAGCTCCATGTATGGACAATAGAAAGATATAATCTTTGCAATGATAAACACAGCAGAGGGGGAAGGGGGAAGCAACAGGAAAGTACTAGATATTACTTTGAGCAGTCCAGCCTGGTTTTTTTTTTTTAATGAGATAGCTTCAAGCATGATTTGGTTCAGGTATATGAGCTAACAAAATGATAGAGTATTTATTGCAAAGTTACAGGACAGTATTAGAAAATGCAGTGTAAGTTCTATTCTTTAGCTTAGCCTTTCTCATATTTTGCTGATTATGTTTTTGCCCCTCAAAGAATACTGAATGTTATACTAAATTTATGTTTTTAACTATAAAAGAAAAAAATCTTTTTTTTTGCCAAAATCAATGGATGTTGATAAAAGCTATATTCCTTTTGCCCACATATTATTGTTTTCCCACTTTATGGATTACCTAGCAGATATTGGCAAGTTTCCTTCTTGAGGGCTCTGCTCTACAAGGAATAAGTGGATGATAATTTAGGTCCAGTTTGTGGACTCATTCAAACTATTGATCACTTGCTGTGGAACTGTATTAGATTTCTTGCTGCTGAGAGGAGTTTTTTTTTTGTTCTTTTTATTCTATTGGTTCCTCTCTTTCATCATGGCTGGATTTCTTTGAGACCACATCTGTTAGTGTTAAAAAGGAATGGTTTACAGGAATTAATTTGTTCAATTATCCCACCTCTGTGAAACATTGTAAATTTGTCTGAAGGTTTTCTAAAGAATGGTGTTTGTGAAAGAAAGGAGAAGGAGAAGGAAAAGGAACCATCCAGTAAAAGGCAAGACGCCTCAAATTGTGAGGGAGAAATGAGGGTACTGAAGGTGACGGCAGAAAATATTCAGGATTGGCCTGTTTTCTTTGATTTAGAGCACTTTAAAGGTTCTAATTCAAGTAATAAACCACTTTGGTGCCCAATTGTAATGGATCTATACTTCTTTTTAACTCTGTGGCCTTTCATTTTATGTAATGCTTATAATTTTTTTTTCTTACAGAGGTTAGTCTAATGCTGCTAAGTAAATGGAAGATAGAACTGCATACAAGCTAATAATGTAATTCAAATAACCCATTTTTTTCACCCACTATTTAAATTTAACTCTCATTGAAATCTGAAATGCATTAGTTCTTGCATTTTGCTCCTAGGTGATTGAATACTAGCAGCCACACAAGTTCACATTTCACAGACAATTTCAGCACAAATTGAACCATTACTACATCATAATGAATACAGAGAAAAATTTTGCCATTGCAAAATGGAAGGAGTAGACATCAGATTCTGCAACAAGTCGGCCAGGGTTCCAGTGGTGCATCATTATGCACCAAAACTGACACAATGCTTGCGATGCAGACATGTGGGATGCAGATGAAGTGGCAGGCAAAATGTTAAACTGACATGGCAGGAATAATTCAAAGAACAAGAACAATAGCTATAGTAGGAATAGCAACTTGCAAGTAGATCAAATACAAATGTCGGAGTGGGTTTAAAAAATTCCAGCAACTGGTTGTCTGCCTGGTTGCTGGGTGGGTGTGACCATGGTGGGTGTGGCCTATTTGGCCTCCTGCACCATATGGCGGGGCTTTTTTGTCCTTCCAGGCTCCAGGGGCTTCCCTGGAGCCTGGGGAGGGCAAAAATGGCCTCCCCTGCCCCCTTGGAGACAGAAAATAGGCCAAGGTGAGGACGGCCCTCCCAGAGCCTCCACGCATGGCCTACACTTACCTGGCATCCATGTGTAGACTCCTGGGAGAGACAGGGTGGGCAGGGTCAGCCGGTCATTTAAAATACCAGTTCGGTGAACCAGATGTCAAGTTAACATCCGGTTCACCCAAACCATCCCGAACCGGCTGAAACCCACCCCTCCTTACTATTCTAAGCACAGACTGACTGTAGCCAGAGATGAGCTGCCCTTACATTAACAACCAGTTCACTGCTTCCTAAACTGCTTCCTAAAAAGCAGCCAAAAGGAAGAAACAACTTAGCCTTCATTTATTCTCAGGCAGTATTAATCACCATAAATTTGTTACAGAAAAATAGCTCAAATTATTTTTTTAGAATATCTAGAATGTAACTAATTTAAGTAATTAATACTTCAACATTCCATAGGATTATTACTTCCTAATGTCCTACAATGTGCTTTCATTAATGTGATAATGCCTTAATTGGCAATTATCATCTACAATTATAATTAGAGTAATATTTTGGCTCTCAGGTGAATATTATGTATTTTATAATTTGTGTGGGTATAAATGTGCATGTATATATCTATATATCTGTCTGTCTGTTTGTCTTCCCCTATTGGCCTTGATGTGGGTTGATTAGGAATGTAAAGCTATTACCTTAAGCAATTCTAGCTCAGAATCTCCAAGTGTTGCCAATTAAATCTTGGAGAAAAAGAATAGAGGAAAGATGTTACGGGAACTCATAAATGATACTTCAGTAATAAAACCATTACACAAATAAGAAATTTACTGAGCTATAAATATTGCTCGAAAAATTAAGCTTCTACAGTGGCCATTGTCTATACTAACAGTAACAGGAAAGACAAGAAAAATGAAAAAAAGAGATTGCAAATTAGTTTGCAAATTGTAAATGGCATTATGAAAAGACAAGAAAAAGACAAGAAAATGATATTATTATTTTTTCACCATTCAATTGTGATCTATTCTTGAAGCAGTGGGAGAAAAGAGAAAGAAACATGCATAGCTAAAGTTTTTATCATCTTCAGCACCAGCACCAGCATCATCTTCTTCTTCATCATCATTATCATAACAGAGTTGGAAGGGACCTTGGAGGTCTTCTAGTTCAACCCCTTGCTAAGGCAAGAAACTGTACACCACTTTGGACAAATGATAGTCCAATCTCTTCTTAAAAACCTCCAGTGTTGGAGCATTTACAACTACTGGAGGCAAGTTGTTCCACTGATTAATTGTTCTAACTGACAGGAAATTTCTCCTTTGTTCTAAGTTGCTTCTCTCCCTGATTAGTTTCCACTCATTGTTTCTTGTCCTACCCTCAGGTGTTTAGATAATAGCTTGACTCCCTCTTCTTTGTGGTAGCCCCTGAGATATCAGAACACTGCTATCAAGTCACCCCGAGTCCTTCTTTTCATCAAACTAGACATACCTAATTCCAGCAACCGTTCTTTATATGTTTTAGATAATCCCTGCTTCCGTAATTCCCATCCATCACTGAAGTGTCCATGTTATGGATGGAATGAGACAAACGCATAAGGTTAAAGAACTGAAAATCAGCTTCAATTGTTTCAGATCAGAATGTTCTCAGCTCCACAACTATATAAAATAATATCGGTTATATTGTGAATGTATTTCTCTCACTCAATTCAATTTATTACACTCGTTTGCTAATACCTATAGGTTTGTTGGATTCTTTAGGCCAGGAAAACAGAAGTATTTCCATACAGACAGTTCTCAACTGTCTGTATAGAAATACAGATCACAATTCAGCCTGAAATTTCTGTCATTAAGTGAGACATTTGTTAAGTTAGCTTTGCCCCATTTTACAACCTTTCTTGCCACAGTTGTTAAATGAATCACTGCAGTTGATAAATTACTAACCTGGTTGTTAAATGAATCTGGCTACCCCATTGACTGCTTGTCAGAAGGTTGCAAAATGTGATCACATGACCCTGGGACACTACAATGGTTGTAATCAGTTGCAAGTATCTGGACTTTGATCATATGATTATGGGGATGCTGACAAGGTTGTATCTCTGAAAAATGGTCATGTCACTTTTTTCAGTACTCTTGTAACTTTGAATGGTCACTAAGTCAGGGACTACCTGTATTGTCAAATTGGTTTTCATTAAAAAAAAAATAGTGCTTTCTTGACAGACTTCAGTGGTCCTTTTGGAATGCAGCCAGGAAAATGATAAAAAAGTGTCAAAGCAATGCCTCTTCTTCAGGCAAACTCTGTTGAAATGCTGGGTTAAGGCCTAAAGTACCGTAATTATCAAATAAGCATTTTGTTACATTAAGATTAAAAATGCAAATTAATTGGGAATAGCTTTACTGTCAGTATATTTTTGGAAAACTATTGCTTATATTATAATCTTAAGTTTATTTTATAAATATTCAGTTGATTCTCAGTAATATTCATCTGTGATCAGTTCTGACAAATTATTTCTTGAAAGCCTTAAAGTATAAAGAAAGCCAGTTTCGGTGTAGTACAGGCTAGACATCAGGCTAGAAGCAGGAAGCTGTTAGCTGTAGTCCTGTATTGGGTGTCCTTGGGCCAGTCATTCTGTCTCAGCCCTAGGATGAAAAAATGGCTAACCATTTCTGAAAATCATTGCCAAGAAAACTGCAGAGTCTAGCCCAGGCAGGTGTTAGGAGTCAATGCTCATTCAAGGGCACCAAAACAAAGTATAAAGAATTATTTGAAAAAAGGCAAGACATGTTTTGTATTTATAATTTCCAAGTAAATTATCTTTCAATTCATAGCAATAGCACTTAGACTTGTATACTGCTTCATAGTGCTTTACAGCACTCTCTGGGAGGTTTACAGTGTACAAGCTTGGAAGGATGAGAGGCTGAGTCAACCTTGAGCTATGGTGGCACAATGGTTAGAGTGCAGTACTGCAGGCTACTTCTGCTGACTGCCGGCTGACTGCAATTTGGCAGTTCAAATCTCACCAGGCTCAAGGTTGATTCAGTCTTCCATCCTTCTGAGGTCAGTAAAATGAGGATCCAATTTGTTGGGGGCAATATGCGACTCTGTAAACCACTTAAAGAGGGCTGTAAAGCACTACGAAGCAGTATGTAAATCTAAGTTCTATTGCTATTGCAATTCCATTGTCTGAGAGTCACATCACCCCAACAAAGGCATTTTCCTGTGGGCCTAATAATAGAGATTCTAACAACAGGGACAACTTCAAAGAGTCGTCTTCTTCTGATTTAACGGACTGGGAAACTTCAGAGTAGAAGAGGTGAACCCTCAGAAAGTCAGATCCTAAATTCATTAAGAAATTAAAGGTCAACACCAACTTCTTAAAAAGTGTCCAGCAACCAAAAGGCACAGGTAGTCCTTGACCTACGACCATTACTGAACCCCAAATTCCAATTGCTAAGCAAGATTCTTGCTCACAGAATTAGTTTAGGCAAACTTGATTTGTTATGCTAGGTAAGGAACAAGTGGGACAAAGTAAACAAAGGACTTAATCAAGATTAAATCATTTTAAAAAATCTATTTTCTATGTACTTCTCCATGTTCACATTGGTAACTATTTCATGTTTGAGGTGCTAGTGTTAATACTGAAAAATAATTAAAATTCACTTTTAATTGTTATTCCAGAAATCTTCCTGATGCCTTTGGGCCTTTCAGATGGTATAGCCAATAAGAACAGTTTGTGGGACTGATCCAAAACTTCCAATGGATACCCGATCCATAGTTAAAATGAGATTCTGTAGAAAGAAATGGACTGAAAAGGGGATTTAAAAAAAATCTTAGTAGCCAGCCAGCCTTGCAATAATATATGTTCAGTGAACGTTAACATTCCTAAAGATAATTCAAGAATAAATTAGGATTACGTGAGGGCATAACTATTAGCAGTACTCATGATCTCTTTTTGCAAACTCATTTTTCAATGAATAAATATCCTTATTCTTTTTTGTACTGTTCTGTTTTATTCAAGCCAATGGAAAGCATCTGGAAGAAAATTACTGAAGTTTTTTTTTTTAATTTAATGGAAGCAAATGATACAATTGCAAAGGAGAAAAGGCTATTTTAATCCCTATAGAGGCTTGCAGTACAAACACACAACCCCTCAGGTACCATTTGTTTCTTTTCTCATATCTACAAATGGCAAAATTCAAGGTTTAGAGCAGAGATGAGGAACCATGGCTCCTTTATGACTTAATGGACTTCAACTCCCAGAATTCTTGAGCCAGCATGTCTGGCTCAGGAACTCTGGGAATTGAAATTCACAAGTCACAAAAGGGCTGTTTGCGTGCAGTGGGCTATGGCTTGCGTGCTAGCCAACATAGCTGCGTGTGCCACTTTGGGCATGCGTGCCATAGGTTCGCCATCATGAATCTAGACCTGGAATCTAGGTTGCTTCTCTCCTTGATTAGTTTCCACCCATTGCTTCTTGTCCTGCCCTTAGGTGCTTTGGGCAATAGCTTGACTCCCTCTCCTTTGTGGCAGCCCCTGAGATATTGGAAGACTGCTATCATGCTTTCAGTTCTTCTTTTCATTAAACTAGTTGTAGCAATTGTCTAACCTCATCAAAATCCAGCAGTACTAAATACTATACAAAGTTCTCTAACTTGGCAAACTAGAGAAATATTTCAGTTTTAAGCCTCCCACCGAAATCCACTCTTGTGTGCTACCTTTTACAAGCACAGTACAAGGAACACAAGAGGGTGTTGATCAAGAACCATCGCTCAAGACTCTTGGCAGCGTTCCAAGGTTATCAACCAGATTGTCACAGTAGTATTTTGCATTCAAATTGTTCACTTGAACCCATGGTGCTGCTTTCTGGATTATGTTTTTACAACCTTCTTCCAACCCAAAGTTAACGCTTGGCGTGTTTTAGGAACTCCTCCCTCACTTGTGCAAACAGGCATAAATTGGATGGAGATATTTTAGGCAAAGTATATTTTGAGCCAACAGAGCAATCACCATTTATTATTTTGTACCAAATCACATTCTGGGTTTTTTCCCCCTCATGAGGCAATTTTGAAGTATTTTAAATGGTTAGGGAAGCGGGGGGCGGGGGGGGGGCAGAGAATTAATAGCTGCATTATGTTTATTCCATCATCTAAAAGCTTTCTCTTTCATTCAGGGAAGGGCAGAAGAGACGATTATAATGTTTTTAAAAAAGGGGAAATGTTGGAAAGTAAGTTTTGGCTGTTTACTTGGAGAAATTGAATACATTGTGCAATATGCATCTAGCAATATTCATCTAGGTATCTTTAGACTAGGCACCAGAATACAAAGAGGTGGCCCAAAGTTAATAAGAACTTCTAGCAGTGCTTGCTCACATTTGCTCACAACACATTAATTAAAACCCTACTTGCTACCCTTATTTTGTGAATGATTATTCCTATATGTATTGAATGTAGCCTTGTGTGGGTAGAGTCACCACAATGACAGGCAATTACTTTAAAAACAAAACAAGCGCAAGTTTTATTTGCCAAGGCATTAAATTGTTCTACCTCTGTAAGAGGTAATTTCATCCAGGTCAATGTATTTGGATGTCACAGCAGGTCTCTTATTCATGGCCAAACTGGTTTTGTTGGCTGTTTTGGAGATACAGCATTTTATCAAGCTTATTACAAAAGCCTGAGTCTTGCTCTCCCATTAATGTATAAATTTTCTTCCATTAAACATAGACAACATTATTCAATGGTTGCTTTTTATTTTGGATTCTACAAAGAAATTCTAAGAAACGGGGGAGAGGGGGAAATTAAGGTATAGAATATGTTATTATTATTCCTTTTAATGTTCCATATATGCAATTATCATATTTTGGCAAATCCAAAGGCCCACAATTTTTGTTACTTGGAAGTAAAGAACTTCTGGAGGTATAAGTCCTGCATTTTATCTTTTTTCAGTTGTTTTTACTGAATTATGATTAACAAACAATTACATCACATTACAAAAAAGAACTAAATTTACCATATACGTAAGTATATCATAGTCTATTGCTATCGATTATAAAATCCATCCAAATTTGATACTCCTGTTTCTCGTGGCTCCTTATTTTAACTTTAGCTGTAGTTTCTTTTCTAATGTGGCAATTTCAGAGTTCTTGATAATCAAATATTATGTTAACTACACTTTTCCAATGTTGTGCAATTATTTTTATTTTGGCTGCTAAAATTAAATAGATAATGTCCTTTATTTTTAAGACTGAGGCTTTGGACTTGTAAATAAATGCAGGAGGCCTAACTGGGGAAGATTCAGTTCTTTGCTTAGTGAAGCTACTTATCTCAAAAATATTATAACAAAGGTATATTTTTATCACATGACCACCACAGATTTAAAAACAACTCTTTTTTGACAACCTCTTCAACATTTGGAAAAATAATTTCAATAAATGAGTGATAATTTAGCAGAAGTTAAATACCAGTGATGTTGAATCTTCCACTGTATTGGAATGTAAGACTCTTCTTACATTGAAGCTGAGATGAATCCAGCTGGTTTCATACATTTTGCAAATTTATCTCCTGCATGGGTTAATTAGATCAGTATCCCGAACTTTGGTTTAGACTGGATCTCTTATTTCTAATTGCAATAATAATAATTTATACATTTTTGAGATTCTTCTTTTCAGTTGTTCTAAATAGTGAAATATTAAATCCTCAAAATTGGTATAAGGCCATGCTGCTGAAATTCTAATATTTCTATTGCTCCAAAGAGATTTGAGTTGATACCAAAACACCCGATAATTTATTACCTAGCTGATTACCCGGCCTTGCTCAGGTTTTGCAGACCTTCTGAAGCCCTCACTCACATCTCTGCTCCAACAAGGCTGGCTCTGGGGCAAGGCCAGGCCCAGCTCTGGGGCAAGGCCAGGCCCGGCAGGCAACCTTACTTGGCTAGGCGGTCTTCTCTGTTTGAGCGCCGTTTGAAAATATGGTGCCTCAGTTTGAACGGAGCCTCAGTTTGAAAACTGCACATGCTCAGTAGAGCGAGGCAAAACTACACATGCTCAGTAGAAGGTTGCCGCTTGTTCATTAAGAGTGTCCTCCTTGCCTGCTACCCTTTGGTGACCCTGACAATGTTGATCTTACTATGCTTAGCTATCTATCTGCCAACTTTGAGCTAGATTGGTGCAGGACTGCAAGTTTGTATAGAGCACATACACACACACAACCCAAACACACTTCTGTTTTATCTTCCGCCGCTTTTTTTTTTTTATAACAGGGAACCTCCTTGCAATTCACTTTTTGATCTTAACTTCAAGCTGCCACAGAACCTGCGTGTATTACATACTAGGCTTTGACCAGATTAATTTAAGGGCCCACAAGCTATGAAATCCAAGCAGAGAGACAGCAATCCAAAAGCAAGGAGGAAAAGGAAAACATCTGTCAAGATCACACACACAAAAACGATGAGATCAATTCCTAAATCCCAGTAGCCAATTATTTCCTTGTGTAGCAAACAAAAGAAACAAAGTGCATTTGTTGTGTGAGAGGAGACACTGTCCTATTACCTCTCACCAAAGTGAGGAAAAATGGGAATGGATCTGCTGACCTCTAGCATCTATTTGGCTCGTTCAGCTTTAATGATGCATAAAAGTTGGTAGGAAATCAGGACATATACATTAACTCACCTCAAAATCATTTAGAGCAGAATTTTTTAACTTTGGCAGCTTTCAGACGTGTAGACTTAACTTCCCAGAGCTGAAGTGATGTTGAAGCCGTGTTGGCTGCTGAATTGGAAGTAAGTGATGCTGGCTGGAGAATTCTGGGAGTTGAAGTCTACTCATCTGAAAACCTTCAAGGCTGAGAATCACTGGATTAGAAGTTAACCAAAAACCTTTCTTACTGACATAGCACCAAGTAATGCAATACTTGCCATAAAATATATTTTTCTGCCAGACATCTTTCTGCCACATAGTTGTTGTGCCAACCCTAAAACGAGCAGTGAACTCAAATATGAATAGTAAAAATGGTTGGTTTGTAGGTCTGTAGTTCTTTGGCTGATGTATCTTTGGCTAGTAAAACTACATTCAATGAAAGGCCAGGCAAGGTCTTTCAGTGGGTGGGTGGATGAGATGGCAGAAGACCTCAACTTTGCCACAGCCAAGGCTCAGATGTTAGTACTTGGATAAATTTAAAACAAAAACCATACAAGATTACACTGTATTTTTAAGACAATTTGTGGGGGATATTTCTATTTCAATATAGTCAGTGGTGGGATTCCAATTTTTTTACTACCAGTTCTATGGGCGTGGCTTGGTGGGTGTGGCTATGTGGTTGGCCAATCAGAGGTGGTATTTGTTGCTGTCAGCCAATCAGAGGTAGTATTTGCCGGTTCTCTGAACCAATCAAAATTATCGCTATCAGTTCTCCCGAACTGGCTGAATACCACCTCTGAATATAGTGCTACTAATGCATCAGGACATATTAATCTTTTTTTTTCTTTCCAGAAAAATGAAGTTCAGTTTTTAAAATGAATATATTTCAGCAGGAAAAAAAAATCTACCTCCTTTTTATTTTCTATGGGTGAGAAAGAATTAATCATCCCTTTCTCGCCCCCAGACAATTGCTACAATTTTACATACCACTCTGAAAAAGGTAAATTCTCCTTCTAATTGACTAGGAAATTTTATGGACACGTTTCTGTAATTATCATAGCAACAAGTTTATAAGCCTTGGTTTTTCCAGTGGCCTCTAACCAGATACAACCAGATTCTTTGTTTCTTCCAATCAGCCAATGTTGGTTAGAAAACAAAAGCTGGGGCATCAAAAGGTTTAATAATAAAGGCTAAATTTAGGAGCCTCGGTGGCGCAGTGGTTAAATGCAGCACTGCAGTCTCTGCTGATTTGTTCAGCAGGTTGTCAGATCGAATCC
>JANHGC010000548.1:271554-281792 GCA_027560395.1 Boaedon fuliginosus | reverse complement strand
GAACCCAGCCTGGATGGTGGAAAAGCTCGGCCGGACTGACTGCTGCAGCTCCGACCGACATGCCAAGGGACCTGAGACCATTGAGCCCAGAGGAACTGGACTGCTGCTGGCTGCCACGCTAGCGGGGAGGGGGCAGCAGGAGCCCCGCAGCAGTGCCAAAGCTGACCAGACCCAGCCATACCTTCTGGCAGCCCGGAGGAGCCGGGGCGCCATTGCTACCGCGGCAAAGAATGTAGCATGGGCTGGCGGCAAAGAGCTCAGCCGCAGAGCCCGGGCGGCTGCCAAAAACCAGAGGGGAGAAGTTGCTGCCTCACATATGCCGCCCGGGAAGACTTCAGTGCTGCCCAGAAAGGTGCTCTGGGTGTTCTGGAACCGGCCGGGTTGCGAAGAACGGAGGCTGCCCGGGCATGTTGTTTGTTTTTTCTAAGAAAAATTAATCTCTATATGTCCTGAAAATGAGGAAGTTTAGTTTTATGTTTCTTGATTCTTTGAATATGTTCAAATATGTTCATAGAGATTTAAAATTTGAGAGTGTAGAATATATTGCTGAGAAATATATGTAAGAGCCATTTGGTGTAATGGTTAAAGTGCTGGCCTAGAAACCAGGACACTGGATTCTAGTCCCACTTTAAGCACGACAGCTAGCTGGGTGACTTTGAGCCAACTACTGAGTACAGCAATAAAACAGGCACCTTTTTCAGTAAAGTTCTGTTTGTATATATTTTTCATGGGGCATACTTGTGGTTTTCAGTTTTTGAGTAAATTCCATAACGCAAGTCTTCTGTGGGATGAAATAGCATGTATACCAACTTCTCTTAATCAGACACAGAGGTTTTCTAACTATTGATATTATAGTGTTGCATAGTCAACCAAATGTTTAGACTAGATCTTGCATTTTTGTCTATCTACCAAGTCTGTCCCAAGGATTATTATTATCAAATTTTATGTGCTGTCCACATAAAACTCTGCGACTCTGAAGATGGCTCTGAAAAGATAAAATACTATGTATGTTGTCTCTTCAGGCTCTCTGAAAATCTGTTTCTTAAAAATAGGAAACACTTGGGAGAGATTTAATAGGAATTAATTCTGTTGTAGGAGCAAAAAAAAAAAACTCACTTAAAACCAAATCAGTAATATGATGAATAATAATCCTAAAATCATTTGCCTATAAATTTATCTATAAAAAGTTTATCAGAAAAGCTAACTTGTTGGAGAAAATTTGGTGGACTGTGTTTAATGGATAACTAAAAATGGTTCATGTTCCATAGAATTTTAATTTACTAAGATTTATTTATTAATTAGATTTATATCTCACCATTCGTATTATATAAGTAACTAAAAGCAGGAAATATACACAATATTCTTTCCCTCCTATTTTCCTCACAACAAGATGACACAAGCCTATTAGGAAATTTGTTCTCATTAAAAAATAGATCTTAATAGATTCATTGAGTGCACATCATTATTAAGTTTCATATCATTTAAGCTTACTCATTGTTTTATTTTTGAAACCTATATTGAAATTAAAGTACTCTGATCTAACTTTTAAAACTATTTTATTTTATGTTAGGTCATGTATATCATTTGGACCCAAGAACCGTTCAATTGGAGCTGCAGCCAAGAGCCAGGTAAGGGTATTATGTTAATTTTTTTTAATAATTACATAATTGCTAGAAAAACATGAAGACATTGAATCATATCAATTTTTGGTATGTATGAAAACAGTTGTTTATTGTTCAATATTTCGTTTTCAGGCTTAATTAATTTGACTTCTTGAAACATGTTTTCTATACCATGTTAGCTTAGCCTATAAAAAATATCCTAACTTGGTGAATAATTTGTAGTGTATTCTGGAATCCAATTCTGAAAATTTTTTATAGTGGAGTAAACTAATGCCAATACGTCTCTCTTGTGTATTTCTTTCCTGTTCTGCTTGTTTCACTGTTCTTAGCAATTGAATTTAAGGAGGAATTTAGTTGCTAAATTAAGGCACACACAAACAAACCTCAAAAATTCCATTCCTAATGCTGAATAAAAGACTTCCAGAAATATACAAACCACTCCTGTAAAATTTCTATTGCCCCATTCTATAGGGGATGAAGAGATAATCCAGAGCTGAATTGTTCCAACATGAAATTACAAGGGAGTTGTAATACCTCTCTTCTTATGATATGTCCTTTATTTTATAGTTCTTGCGTAAGTTTAGAAGTGGCATGATTTACCTATGATTATGAATTATAATTACCTTTTGCTTTAATATTTGAACACTATTATAAAATTATTGTGCTTTAGCCAATTATGGTTGAATAGGTTAAGATGCAGTGAGTATTTATGCAAACTTCATGGACATTCCAAGGATGAAGACTAGAGTGGAAAATAGATAAACTATCCCCCACAAAGGTAGTAGGAAATAATTTTTATAAAACTGCCAAGAAAATGGTAAGGATACCAGATACTAGAAGTTGAGGTCAATTGGAGGAAATCTTTGTTTTCATATAGATACTACCGGTATACTCAGATGTATTGGACGCCTTGTAGATGCCTGGAACAGTCAAATGTTAACTCAATTTATATGTTAAAACAGAAAAGTGCAAATTATTAATGCAGCTGTTTCATTTTCTGTGTTAGGGTTGTTATGTTTTAAAATGGAAATAATGACATGGCCTGCATTATTATCTATTATGTGATTTTTGAGAGGCTTGACTTGCAACGCTCAGATCAGGTAGTTGCTAACAAATAGGACATAACAAAAAATTGTTTAATCTTTACATGGCCTTAAAAAAGGAGATTGTAATATTTTTTTATTTTCTAGATAAAGATCTTTACACTGTGTCATAATCTTACTCATCCACAATATCCATTCACCTTAAATTCTGACTTGACGGTATATTGACTGTATTTGCTTTGCCAAAAATATATTTGATACCATCACTAGTTTTTATTTCATTAAGGTTGCATTACTCCTATCACTCCTGCATTGAAAAGTTTGCTGGTAGTTGAGTTAGTAAATTAGTTATAGCAAGAAAATTAGGATGCCACCTTCAGATGGAGCTGGGATTGTTGAAGGAAATCCTATTACTTAATTTTCTTGTGCAGTAACGTGCACAATTTAGGTGACTGAATTTCTTCTAACTTCATTTGCACATATGGATAGTCCTTGGCTTATAACCATTTGTTTAGTGGCCATTCAAAGTTATAATGGCACTGAAAAAATGTGACTTGTGACGAATCCTCATGTTCATAACTATCACAATATCCCTATGATCAGGTGATCAAAATTCAGGTGCTTGGCTACCGGCATATATTTACAATGGTTGCAGCACCTTGAAGCCATTTGCAACCTCCCTAGCTTGCTTCTGATAAACAAAGTAAATGGGGGAAGCCAGGGAAGCTTAATGACAATATGATTCACTTAACAACCATGACAAAACAGTAAAATCAGGCATGATCCAACAACTGCCTTGCTTAGCTCTGGAAATTCTGGTCTCAAATGAGTTGTAAATCTAGGACTACTTGTAATTGGTTGAGTAAAGTTCCTGAAGAGCAAGTCCTCAATATTATATATGGAAGTATTATTTTTATATGCTATTTCTGATGTATGTTCAATAACTTCCAGTTGTTTTTCTGATTGTATTGTGTAGCATACTTTGATACCTTGCAATAAAAATGTGTAAGTTTATATACCATTAAAAATATGACATTCTATAAAAGTGTTCTTGTACTTTCTCCTCAAAGTTTTTACAGCTTACTGGAAAAGTATTAATGTTCTGTTAGATGAGGCTAAATTCTGTTCTCTTCTAGGTAATTTCAAATGCAAAGAATACAGTGCAAGGTTTTAAAAGATTTCATGGCCGTGCATTTTCGGATCCTTTTGTTCACGATGAAAAAGCTAAGCTTGCTTATGAGCTTGTCCAGCTGCCCTCTCTTTCAGTTGGCATTAAGGTATGACCTTGAATGTGCCTATTAATTAATACTTGCTTACAAAATTAGAATATTGTTTGGGTGTTTGGCAGAAGAGAAAAAGATAAAAGCAGAGAAATACAGATATTATTCAAATCTTAAGAATTCAACTGCTACAGTCTTCTTTAAAGAGATGGGAGTTGTGTGGCTTATAAATTATTGTTGGTGAGACAGTCAGCCAGATGTTTAGACTGGATTTCTGTCTTCTTATCAAGTCCTTCCCAAGGCCTTCAGATAGGCAGATGTTCTTTATTAATATTAAAGTTAAACAATGCAGGATACAAGCTGTTCCAAGTAAAGTTATCTTTTGCGGTTGACTAAGATACATTCTTTGAGATAAAATAAGTAGGATCAGAATTTTTCTCTTAAAAATATGAAAAATAAAGCATACTGTTGATTGCTCTTTTGTGCTTATTTGTGAAGCAAAGGGAAAAATATATTTAAACTTTAAACACACTGTTAAAATTTAGTGGGGAAAATTACTCTGCAAAACTACAAATTAAAATACCATTTTGTTTCTAATTAAGGTTAAATATATGGAAGAAGACCGAAACTTCACAGTTGAGCAGATTACAGGAATGCTTCTCACTAAACTAAAAGAAACTGCAGAGAATGCTCTTAAAAAACCTGTAGTTGACTGTGTTGTATCTGTAAGTAATAAATCTGTATATTTTTGATTGTTTCTAAATTAAACTTTTCTAAAGGTAATGAATGAAAATGAATGAAATTGATTACAGCTTGTTGCCTAGTTTCCTTAATGTTGGTTTATACAGTGCCCTCTCAGGCTATACGGGGTGGCTGGTATTCTTTATTTACAGATAAGTAAAGGAAAGATAGTATTTGGATTGTAAATATGATTAGTCAAATGATTGAAGATTGATATTTTTGCTTGTAAATATTGTGTCTGTGTCACTTACAGGTTTCCATAAAACTTATATTAGGGTCTTAGTCAAAAATATTTTTCTTTGGCAGCTTAATATTTAGTATCTTCTGGTTACAATGGCAATTCTAGCTGGTCCTGGTTGCTATCTTTAAGCAAGGGCCATGTGGGCTGTTAAATGAGGCTCTCACCTGACTGAAACCTGTAACTTCCTGCCAGCTTCCCCATTGACTGCTTGAGGGAAGCTGGCAGGGAATAACAGAAATTGTAGCCACATTACTATAGCTAGTTGCAATGGCAGAATTCTGAAGAGTGGTCTTAAGGCCCCTATGTTTAGTGCTATTGCAAGTTTGAACAGTCACTAAATGAGTTATCATAACCTAAAGATCACCTAAAACAAAAATATTTACTTAAGATCTGGGACTACTTTGTTTTTATCTACCCAAGAATGACAAACTTCAGGCTCTTTTTTAGCCTGGCAAGGTAGGATTATCTATGTGCCCATCTTTCTTTTTTGTTGCTGACTTAAGTATTCTGTTTAGTAAGATTTTCTATTTTAACATAGATTATTTTGCAGTTCTTGTATTAGTATCTTGTAATAAACAATACATTTATTTGTTAAATATTAGTTGTTAGCAATGTTACTAGCCAGGTCATTTAACTTTTACTTCCCTACCCTATGTATGACTTGAAGTAAAATATAATAAATGTGGATAAAAATCCAATTATTAAAAATCTTCTATTTAAAAGTATTCTTTTTAAAAATCAACTTTTAAATGTCTTGTAGGTTCCTTGCTTTTATACAGATGCAGAGCGGAGATCTCTCATGGATGCTACACAGATTGCTGGATTAAACTGCTTGAAGTTAATTAATGAAACTACCGCAGGTAGGTGGATAACTGCAAAGCATACTGAATTATGTTTGCAAGTCTTGCACCTATTTAATTTTTGTTTTAGTCTTAATGGTACTAATTTTTTATTACATTGAATAAAGGGGAAATAATTCAAGGTTTATTTTGATTCACTAAACATTTTTCTCTGTTAGAGTCATTTAGATTTGTACATGAGTAGAGTAATTATTTCCACAGTTTGATTACTTTTAAATGTGAAAGCATAGAAATTCACAAGAAATTTGAAAGAACAACAAAACATACTTGAAATATTTTCTTTTTTTAGTGTTTTCAAGAAAATTAATCTACAAATTTTTTAAAAAGTTTTTCGGTTCCCTTTTTCTCCAGTAGAATGACTTTTTTGTTGTAATTGAGATAGATCATTGCGTCTCTGCATCCTCAAAAATGTTTAAAATACAGTATATTTTGGACAGTGGAAAGATTGAAGAAGATTGGGGAAAAGAACCATTCTAAACTGTTTTGAGGTTTAGAGGGTTTTTTTTTACAGAGATGCAGCATTTTAGTAAATAACTTGTAGAAATTATTAAAATTGGATTTCAGCCAAAGTATTCTGGAGATAAACCGTGAAAAGAGAAAATGGCTTTTATATGTGGCTTCAGTGTTTCTAGAAATGTTCTCTCTGTATATACTTAGTTTGTACACTGTTTATTTTCATTAAAATGGTTGAGATTTACAGAGTGTTACAAAAGTTATTTCTAAATAAAAAGGTCATTTATCATATAGACTTTTAATCCATATTAAGAATATTTATTTTCTGGTGGATGATTGCAGTGGTGCACTAAATGTTTTAAATGGTATTCTTAGCCTAAAATTAAAACAATTCTTAAATAGAGAATCATGACATTTCTGTATGTTTCTGTCTAGTTGCTCTGGCCTATGGGATCTATAAACAAGACCTGCCTGCATTAGAAGAAAAACCAAGAAATGTGGTATTTGTTGATATAGGACATTCAGCTTATCAAGTATCTGTCTGTGCATTCAACAAGGGGAAATTGAAGGCAAGTATAAAGTCTATTCATGCTAATTGTGATATTATTGCTACCATTTTAAGTATTATAGCTGAAAAATGTGGAAGTGTTGATGCATTGGACAAAAAGAGCTAGCAATTAAAAAACAAAGCTAACTAGATGACTGCAAAGAAATACGATCCTTTTACCCCCACCTCCCAAATCCTCTCAGAACTAACCCATTGCCCCTATCATCCTGCCAGAACTTATGAACCTTCTTGGATGAGAAGTGAAATGTCAAAGGAAAAAAAACAGTCCAGCTGCCTTTTGAACAAGTACCTTTGAGACATAACGCTAATTGTATTACCTTTCTTGTAGACTATTTAAAGGAAAGTTGTAGTAGAAACATCACAGTAACTGGATTTGGACATTGCAGTAAGCCACTGCCCTAACTTATAATGTGGTTTGTGTTGTTATGGCATAGTAGTTTAATGTTATGGCACATTAAAACATTTTTGTGTTTATGGATGCATGTTTTACATTATTCAGTTTAGTAATTCAGCAAACCATGACTTAATGTAATATAACAACTTGGAAGCTCCTTATAATGAACTAAACTGCAATGTTTGCTTTATATATGACTATGAGAGGCTCAAGTAGCAGAGGAGGTAATACTGTACATTTATTATATCTTTTAGTGTATGTAATGTCAAATATTCCTTGATTGATTGATTGATTCATTCATTCATTCAATTGCCTGTCTCAGTCAATGGCTCTGGGCAGTTTATACAGTAATTAAAAATATACTGTATTTTTCACACTAAAAGATGCACCCCCACCTCCACCCCGAAAAAAAAAAGTGGGTGGAAATGTCTGTGTGTCCCTTTTCGCTCTGTGTCTGTTTCGCTGTGGCAGCTGTTGCAGTGTTTCAGTGCCTGGTTGGCGGGCTGCTCAGGTAAACTGGTGGAGGGTGAGGGAGGCAGCTCCGCACCCGCCCGCCTTGCTTCATATTCCACCACCACCACCCGCCTTGCTGCTCAGGTGGCTCCTACCACCCACGCCGCTGCCACCAGCTTATGTGCCCTGTACTGATCGTTCTCTCTCTCTCTCTCTCTTTCTCTCTCTCTCCTCCCCTCCCTCTCCCTCCCTTCCTCCCTCTCTCCTCCCATTTCCATGTGTCATTAAGTAGTTAAGTGGAAAGGAGTTGGCGGGGAAGGGTGGAGCAGGAGACTGGCAAACACTTTTTGTGCTGAGATTGAAAGTTTCTGGGTCCCTGACTCTGCAAAAGGGGATGGATGCCTGAATCTGCGCAGGGAGGGAGGGAGAAGCATGAGGTACCTTAGTGGGTCGAAGAGGCCTTGAGAGCCTCTTCTATCACTAGGCTCCCCATGGCCTTCCCCACCCTCATGTGCACATTGGTATTCTTGAATTGTGAGCTCTTAGGAAAGTATCCCTTCCTTGTGTGTTGCAAATAGCTATTTTCAGTGGGGGAAAACAGGACAAGGAAAGGGGAGGAGAGCAAGGAAGAAAGAAGGAAAGAGGGGAAGGAAGAAGAAAGAATGAAGAGGGAAGGAAAAGGGAGGGAGGGAAGAAAGGAAGGAACATTATAATGAGAGAGTGAAGGTCTGAGGTAAAACCTGCCTTAGCACTTGGCCACCAGCAGCCCTGCTTCCTTTTGCCATCCCCTTGTCTCCATCTCCTGACCTCTCCTGGTGGTCTCCCATCCTATCAGTGAGGATGCTTTGATTATAAAGCCGGGTCTCCTCGTAAGGCGATGGAGTGGGCCTCCCTCAGACCCACACAGTTTGCCGTCCCGCACACACCATGAACAACCTGGCCAAGAAGAGTGAGCACAGCAGCAGTGTGAGCTGGCCATGCCCACACCCACCCTGGCCCCCCAAAGTCAACCACAGTCCTGATGTGGCCTTCAATGAAATTAAGTTTGACACCCCTGATATAAATGTATTCCTTGACTTAAAATAGTTCATTTAGTGACCGTCCACAGCACTGAAAAAGTAACATGATCATTGTTCATACTTAAGACTGTTTCATCATTCCCATGATCATGTGATTGAAATTCAGATGCTGAGCAACTGATTCATATTTATGATGGTTGCAGTGTGCTGGGATCACTTGATCCCCTTTTGCAACCTTCTAACAAGCAAAATCAGTGGGGAAGATAAAATCACAACTGTGGCAAGAAAGGTCGTAAAACGGAGCAAAACTTACTTAACAACCATCTCACCCAGCAACAGAAATTTGGGGCTCAATTGTGGTCATAAGTTGAGGACTACTTGTATTGCTCACTAACCCTGAGTGAAAACAAGTATTGCCTGTATTGGAACTGAAATAAATAATGGCGCTGTTTTGTGGTTTATTGAGCAAGTATGTACCCATCTGGAACATAGATTCCCAGATGGTGAATTGAAAGAGTGGGTTTCATTTGCCATATCAACATTGCAAAACAAATTATGTGTTTGAAAAGAAGAAATTCAGAATATGATCTATACATAGGCAAACATCCTGAAATTATTTACCATTGAATCACATTTGCGGTTAAAGTTATGTTGATGTGAAATATTGATCCGAAGTGAATGCAAAAAGGACAATTACTACAGAGTACAGTGTCTTTAAGTTTGCCTTTACTGCAAAACTTGAAACTTAGCACATAAAAAATACTCTACAATATTGTCACATAAACCATGAACAATATAAAGTTCACTCTTCTTCTCTAATCACCAAATACGTGGCCCCATTTCAGGCATCCAGTAAAGAGACAAAGCAACATTTCATTTAATGAACATTTCATTTAATGAACAATATGACACAAAGGGACACAACAAAGTAGAAGTTTAGCTAGTGGATTCAACATTGACTGTAACTGTTTATTCCGCCTGGAAAAGAGACAAGAACAGACAAAGTGACAAAAACTGAGAGGAGCTTGACTGTAGCACATAATATCTGTGTGGAGGAAGGGGGTAGCTGGTCCTTTTCTCAGTTGGTTTATTTAAATAAGCTGTGTATGCTCATAAGAATGTAGTAAGGAGAAAGGAAATTGGAATAAATTCACTTCACTCTCCAGGCAGGTTAATGGCTGCTTAACTATATGGTACGGTAGCCATTAATTCACATTTAGATAATACAGGAAGCTCTGAGTGTACCAGGTGGTTTAGCTATACTACAGCCATATGCCTCTGAATAATTTGCTAAGTATAATAGCACGCCTTAGTATATTATTATTTTTTTAATAATTTTTTTAATTATTTTTCCATTAAAAAAACTTTAAAAATACATAGTTTTTCCATACAGAGCTTCCCAGATTCCACCCATTTAACAATTCTAAGTATAGTTAATTTATAGTTAAAGTATATAGAAAAATAAGAAAAAATTAATATATATATATATATTAAAAAATTATTTCAGTTCCTTAACATGAGAAATTTATACTTATTATTTCATATGATCTAAAATTAATTCTGCATAATAATTTCTAATTTTATAATTCACAAATTTCAAGATTAAAAAATTTCATACTACTTT
>JANHGC010000548.1:253347-265040 GCA_027560395.1 Boaedon fuliginosus | reverse complement strand
AAATGACACATTTTACCAGTGCAGGTGGCAATAAACTGGCACATTCTACCGAATGCAAGGGATCCTAAGATGCTTTTCCCAAAGGAAAGAATCAAATGAGCGATCTACTTTCACATCCAGATTGTGCAACCAAGTCTTTAAAATGGCAGTGTCCCCATAATTTAAAATAATTCATTACAGTATTAAGGGGCTGGGAACTTCAATCCGTCTGTCTACAACTATCCTTCAGCTGTGGAATGTGTAGCAAAATTATTCTGTTTCAGCGGAACAGTGTTATCCTTCTTTCAGTGAACGCTTCCTGGCACTTAACCATTGAATTAAAGAAATATCCTAGACAGATATAGAAGCCCTTCAAATTCATTTTATTTGCTCCTCCTTCCTTTCTGTTATCTAGAACTGCCAAAGACCCAAGAGAAGAATGTATTCTTGGGAAAGGAACCTGTTTACCTACAGAGTAGTACTTCCGAGAAACCAAAACAATCAGCCTATATCTCTCTTAGAAATTTAAAGATATGATGATTAAATATTGTCTTAAATATTATTTTTACCAATTGTTTAATTAATAATTAGGTTATAATAATTTAAATTCCCATTTTGATTGTTTTAAATAGTGAAAATGCAGGATAAATATTTAGTAAAATAACTTGATCAATCAAGGAAAATCAAATATTTACTGCTATACCGTATCTTTGGTTTTATGTATTTGGAAAATCCAATGATCTTTTAAAATTGGCAAATTTTGTACTTCACTTATTAAAACACAATAAAGGAAATAATGAAGCAGTAGAGATTTCAACTATTTTCTGTTAGCAATTCCAATTTAATTTTTTTACTTCAATAAAAGTATTTTATATTTCCCATGTAGCTCAATTTTTAGTTCAGAAAGTAATACCCCAAAAGGACGGATCCAGTTCCAAAGTGAAAGTGAAAGTCAGAGTAAACATCCATGGCATTTTCAGTGTTTCAAGTGCATCACTTGTGGAGGTTCATAAATCAGAAGAAAATGAAGAGCCTATGGAAACAGATCAACATACAAAAGATGAAGAGGTAATGTTTGTTTTTTTGCAAAATGTTACTTTGCTAATTTAACAACAATTCCGTTCTGGTAACAGCTTCCTTTATCATTAAATTTCCAAATACAGGATTATGCAGTTCCAAGGCTAAGTGTTACAAGATTATATAAAACTGCATCTATAGGGTGCATTGATTTTGCTAACCATTAACAGTGTCCGCTTACTTGTATGGAGAATGTCTACTTCTAAATAAGTGGTTAAAGAACTTAGATTCATGAAAGTAAACACATAAGAGCTGGAGTGTTACCAGCGCATGCATGCACGCCGGAAACCAGAAGAGCAGCTCCCCAACGCACATGCGTGGGAATGCCGGAAACAGAAAGCTTAGTTTCTGGCTACCTGGTCTTCCAGTTTCTAACGTGCATGCACGCACAAAGATCAGCGTGTGCTGGGGAGCTGCTGCTTCCGGTTTCCGGCACTCCCGTATGCACAAAGACCAGCTGGCCAGCATGCATGTGTGTGCTGGAACCCGGAAGGGTAATGGCTGGCATGCCCAGAGAGATGGCTCTGTGTGCCACTTCCGGCATGTGTGGCATAGGTTCGCCATCACAGATATGCTATTAAAACAAAGGGCTGCTTAACAATCTGCAAGCGGGCTACTGTCAGTTATGTGCCTTAAATAACATCAACATAATAATGTGCTTTGCCTCTAAAAAATAAAGTAATGGGATGGGACTCATACAGTTGAGTTTCTTTTGGTATCTGAAATTCAGTGTTATAACAATCCCTTCAGTGATTAGTACTGCAAGTTGCTGAGTATGGGTGGGCATGGGGTGTCGAATTCAGATGACTTTCAGTTGCTCATATTCAATAACATGGGGTTTTCATGTAATCCAGCTGTCAGCGTTCCAATGAAACCTTTCGTTTGCAACCAGCATTCAGAAACAAAGCCCATACAAGCAAAAGTTTATTGAAAAGTCATGTTGGCACGAACTGGAGAAACCCAAATCTAAAATCCCAGCTTTCACTTTTCCACAATCAAACTCAAGATCCCTCCTCCTTCACCCACAAGTCAATCACATGGTCCAATCCACTTTCATTCTTTGGCATCATTTTTCCTTCTCCCTCCTCACACAGGCGCAAGCTAAGGATGACCTTGACATTTCCAAGAATAACATGTCTATCTCTACTCACTAACAATTCATCACTCCCGTTTTCCCAGGCTCTAATGTGGCAGGCTAGAAGCTATTGAAACCTCAAAACATAGCTTCTGGTCCTGACACCAACATCTTGCTTTCTAATTTCAGAAGATGCAAATAGACCAGGAAGAGCAACAGAAAAATGAGGAACAACAACAACAACAACAAACACAAGCTGAAAACAAGACTGAGTCTGAGGAAATGGAGGTAAAAGTTATGTCTGAAAATAAAATATGCTCTAAAATCAGTTGAATAATAGAAAGAAAATGGCAGATTGCTTTTCTGCTCTAGGGATGAGCTAAAATAAAATTATTAAACAGCCTATTTGTAAAATAATTTGATACTTTTTTCAGTACATGTTTCTTAAGGCATATGTCCCAGTTAAGTTGATGGGACAATTTAGGGCAGAGTTCTTCATAAAATTGAATAGCCTAAAAACCAAAATTTGTTAAATGTTTCTGTCTTGAATTCTATTTTAAAATACTGTTTTAATGCAGACATCTCAGGCTGGATCGAAAGAAAAGAAAACGGACCAGCCTCCTCAAGCTAAGAAAGCTAAAGTAAAGACAACAACAGTTGATCTTCCAATTGAGAATCATTTGGTGTGGCAGATAGGAAAGGATATGTTGAACTTGTTTATTGAGAATGAGGTAAGTTAGTTTAAAACACTTAAACGGGATTTCGCCCAGAATTGAAAACAAAAGTACAATGTAGTCTTGTAATCTTACTCTGTCGTCCTGTAGTAAAGGAAGGTGTGATGAACTATCAATAGTTAATATTTATTGCTTCCCTTAGAAGTGATAACAGTGGGCTGATTTGTTTGGACTCAGAAGGTAAGCAGTGTTTGCATGAGATGCTACAAAGAATTACTAGGACACAAGCGAAATTGGAAAATGGAAAGACACTTTGGAAGAAAGCAGTGTCCAACTAGTTGTTAAGAAAACTGCATAGAATTTATCAGACGTCAAGCTTGTTTCCATGGAGGATGCTTCAGGTGAGAGAATTGAATTGAACACAGTCACAGTAACCATTTTATATTTTCTGCAGGGTAAAATGATCATGCAGGATAAACTGGAGAAGGAGCGGAATGATGCCAAGAATGCAGTGGAGGAGTATGTTTATGAAATGAGAGACAAACTATGTGGCGTGTATGAAAAATTTGTTAGTGATGAGGTAGGTATTTAATGATGTGCAACTGGGAAAATTAACAGATCTGCTCAGAATAATCTAATATCAGTGTTGCTAGCATCCAGCTTATCTGACTAAATTTTCAAGCATTTCCACAGAAGTGCTTAATTAAATGAGATAGCACATTTTTAGGCAATGTAAGCTTCTGTGGAATTTGCTGCTACATCTTTTTTACAAATTTGTTTTCTAACTCTGTTAAGTTCCAAATCTCTTGATATCTTTGACCCACTGATCTCTTTTTAATCCCACAAATATTTACAATACAAATAGTCCTTGCTTAGTGACCATTTTTTCAGCAGCTGTTTGAAGTTAACGATGCTGAATGAGGAGACTTACAGACTGTCTTAGAAGTTGCAGCCATTGCAATGTCCCTGCAATCATGTGATCGCAATTCAGGCTCTTGGCAGCTGGTGCACAATTACAGTACAATAGTCCCAGCATTCTGCGGTCACATGATCACCACTGATGCTCACTGATGGAACTGTTATCGTAAGTCAGTATGGTCATGTGATTTTTCACTTTATGACCATGCCACTTAGCAATTAAGTTATGGTCCTGTTATGGTCATTAATTGATTACTCTCTGTGCATTATATAACCTGGTAGCATATTTGGTTCTCAAAATTAGGAAGCTGGGAATTCAGTTCAGTTGTATCAGAGCCATTCTTCATTGAAGAATAACATTTTAATTTATTTGAATTATTTCCAGGATCGTAATAGCTTCACTTTGAAATTGGAAGACACAGAGAACTGGCTGTATGAAGAGGGTGAAGATCAACCAAAGCAAGTTTATATTGATAAACTTGCTGAAATGAAAGTAAGTGGTTTGGAAAAACCCCAGGTTTTCTTCAGTTATAAAGATTTTCCATTTATTGAGCAACAAAAAGAAACAATGAAATTAAACTAAGCCATTTAATCCTGATAGCACGTAGTATGTTTCCTTTTTCCATGAAAATATCATATGTAATGTTCTGCCTTTAGCATTTTTTAACAAGTAGTATTTGGACACTTTTAAACTTAAGTACATAGTGAATCATCTTTCTGCAAAAAAAAAATCACGTGTAATTCTTAGGAAACATTTGAATATGCTGGCCTGATTCATGCATTAGGAATAAGATAAGGTTTGTTCAGCTTTGACTTCTGTGTTCTGTGAACTAATCCATTAACCTTTAAACAATATATTAGAGTGATGATACATACAATTTTAGCCATTGGGGCCTATTCAGCAAACCATTGATTTAGCAGTATGAACTAGTTTATTTATTTATTTATTTATTTATTTGTTTATTTATTGAATTTGTGACCTGTCTTTCTTCCACGATCAAGGGGAAGTTGTACATGTTTTACATGTATTGTTGAGAAATACTGCTACTGAAGTCGGGTTTAGTTAAAGATGTATATTAATTGGTCATCTTAGAGAAAGCCCTTCTGCCTTCATATATTTATAATTGTTTTGAGGTTTTTTTAATTATGTATGCTAATAAACATGGTGCTCCCTTTAATGCAGTGTTTCAGTTTTCATAACACAGGCATGCAGAGGCTAGATCAGGTTGAAGGTTGAATTTGGTCTTAGGTATGCTAGAAGTCTTACTCCAAAAACAGGCTAAGAGCAATACTAGATTTGATTTATTTATGTGTTTAGTTTGCTTTTTATGTCACAGTTAATTCTAGAGGGCATTTGTTAATATTAGTGCTTGTTTATGTAACAATCTTCATTTATGGCACATTACAATTTTATTGTCTTTTGGAGAGAGGCTGGAGTCTATACCCAAGACTTTGAAGGGCTACAAGTTATACCATGCTTAATTTGAAATAATTTCAGCAATTTAAAGTAATGTTTAATATGAACACCATTCATCTTGCAGGATACTAACTTCATAATAAATTTTGCTTTTAATTCAGGCTGTGGGACAGCCCATTCAGGCACGATTTCAAGAATCTGAAGAAAGACCAAAAGCTTTTGAAGAACTTGGAAAACATGTTCAACAATATATGAAAGCTGTTCATGCATTTAAAGAAAAGGTGCCTTTTTATATCTTTCTTAACCTTCAAAATAGATTTCAAAAATCTCCATTCTTTTTTCAGCACTAAATTGAAAGAATGTTTTCCCCCTTCCCTCCCAACTAGGATGAGCAATATGACCACTTAGACCCTGCCGAAATGGCTAAAGTGGAGAAGAGTACAAATGAAGCAATGGAATGGATGAACAACAAACTAAATCTTCAGCACAAGCGAAGTCTTACTTTGGACCCTGTTATTACAGCAAAGGAAATTGAAGCAAAAACAAAAGTAAATAAGTTTTTAAACTTAATGCACGTTTTAGACTTTTTCTACAGATTTTACAGATAAAATTATCTCAGGCTGGCAAAAAAACAAATATAATTTGATTCAAATCCTTTAAGCCACGAATTAAAGTATTTTATACACATCTTGGAAAAAGGAGGAAGGAGGTACCATATTTTAAAGCTTTGATACTTTGGGACTTTGAGCTCTAATGCTTTAAAGTAGCAGAGCTTGCATTGTTCGACTTGTTTTGAAAGATTAACAAAGCAGTAAGTGGGCATTTTAAAAAAAGTGGTTATTTTCCCAACCCATTTAATGGTCTTTGGTTTGAGTATCTAGATAAAAGAGTTAATTATTAGATGGAAAGAAAAGGAATTATATCAAATTTTTACAAAGATTCTGCATCTATTCCAAGATAGATTAGACAACAATAGAGCAACAATTAGACCAAACATTATAGTGACTACTATGATTTCAAGTAAATTTATTCTGACAAACCTGCAGAGTTAAATTTCGATTTAGCTAGCTACCCTTCTTCACACTGTAAGCATTTTTTAATTTTAATTTTTAATCTTGAGAACTTAAAAGGGATGTTTTATGGTATAAAAGATCTTACTACAAAGAAAAATAATAATTTTGGATTGAACGAACAGTAAGAGGCATATGGATAGGAACCTAGATAAATGTTTCAATGTGGTTGCCAAGGAAAATTTATTTCAGCGTTACTAAATATATATCATATTATTTACATTGCTGATATTTAGCCCAATTAAGAATATCATTGGCCATTGCATGTTAACTTTCATACATTTTGGGAGGCAGTTTTGGTATAATTTGTTATTCAGTGCTGCCCAACTCTTTCATTTCAGGAACTGATAAACATCTGTAATCCTATTGTTACTAAACCCAAACCCAAAGTGGAACCGCCAAAAGAGGATCAGAAACCAGCAGAACAGAATGGTCCAGTAGAAGGTCAGGGTGATGCTGCCACCAAGGCTTCTCAGACTGCTGAACAGCATACAGATTCAACAGCTCCAACATCTACAGAAAAGAAACTTCCGGAAATGGATATTGATTGAATTCCAGTTCTTTATATTACATACCGTACTATAATAAAGCTTTATGTTGTCTACTTTATGATCTGAATATAAATGGGAGCCAATTGAGAACTGTTGTTTTCTCACAGTACATTTTGGGATGGGATTAGTTGGTAGGGAGCAGCAAACTCTTGGTTAGTTAAATCTTCAGCTGGATAAGTTTAGTCTTTTGCCATATGATGCCAGAAATCCTTGATAGCTATTAGATTTGCACATCTGCTTTTTCAGTTTAAAGCTGTTCATTTTGTGAATCCCATTATTTAAAGTGTGTAAGAGCAACTAGAACAGTTTGGTGATTTGTTTTTAATCTACAATTAAATTACTATTGTGGATTGAAACATTAGTTGGTGGAAATTATCAGAAGTATTTAAAGCTCTGGTTCTAACACAAAAGAGCATAATAAAGATATTAGATTGTGATCCCTTTGGAATTATGGAAGCAATAATAGCATGTTTTATACCTGCAAGTTTAATATTTTTATTGTACCATTTTATGGTTATGTGAGATACAAGGCAACATGGCTCAGATGACTTATTCAGGTTAAATGTAAAGAAACGAAGTAGCTGGAGTGTTTTTTCCTGGTTCATGTTCACACTAATTAATATTCATTATGTCCTAGGTGTTGTATCAAATTGTTTATCTGATATGCAGAATAGCATTTATCTAAAATATGCTATTAGAACCAATATGTATCCTCATGATAAATTTCTCCCCAGCTATAAGAAATGCTGTGTAAATTTCTGTCTCTAGCTTAGTTGTAGGGGAAAAAGGAGAGTATACTGCTAGCTGCCTCTGGATTATTCTGATTAGTAGCTAACATAGAAGATAGTATTTGTTTTCCTACACTTGAAAATGATTGTTTTATCTTCCAGCTAAAGAAGGAATCTGGCAGTTTGCTCTTGTGTTCATTTACACTTTGGCTGTGTTATTCTAGTATTGATAATTGTCATTAACTTGTATGTGTTGAAATCAAATGAAAGCTTCCATACACATTACAAGAAATAAATGCACTGGATTCTATTGGGTTTTTTTAAAAACTGTTGATTATAAGAAAACTACATGAAACTCTTTAAGATTAGAAAATAAGTAACGGGAATTACGATACATCTCTTTAAAACCAACTGTAAAGTACTCATTGAAAATATATTGGACTTGAAAGCCATGTTCTATTATCATGAGGGTTATATAGTTTTAAATGTTTTTGCTTTTAACTTCGGTCTTATTTCATTCTTGAAATTCAGAGCACTGTCTTTCATAATTTCAAAGAAGAAAAAAAAAGTATATTTCTACAATAGTATATTTTTCTTCTTTGAACTTAGAAATTAATATGTTTATAAAAGATTCAAAACTAATTTGATATCTCCAAATATTGCTGTTTTCTGCATGTTTGGTCTATTCATGGCAGTTGAAAACCTGATGAAATACAGTACAACCTTTATTTTTACATATTCCATTGTCACATAAGCTTTTATTTCTTTGAAAATACCCACTGCTTTTTTTTAAATGACACTCAAGAAATATGAAAAACTACGAAGTGCTACAGATGAGTATGCTGTTTTAATATGCAGTGCATTATAAATGCCTTGCCTCACAAGGTGACCAACATATAAATTGTAATAAAATGAACTGATGTTCCTTAAACAACAGCATTTTTGCTTAACATTAGAATTAAAGAGGGCAGGAGTTTGAAGTTTTAAACGGAATTTTCATTGCTGTATGCAGCCTGGAACAACTCTATGTGACAGCTATATACATTTCTTTTAAAAATAAATAATGGGTTCTTAACGGAGAATTCTCATAAGGACAAGAAGTCAGATTGAATAGTGTGTAAAGAAAGGAAGGACATTTGGATGGAGACTGAGTTCTAAGCCTCCCTTAGGCATGAAGGTTTCCTGGGTAACTTTGGACTAGTCTCTCAACCCAACCGTCCCCACAGGATGATTGTAATAAATGTAGATAGGGCTGGAAGAGACCTTGGAAGTCTAGCCTGACCCCCTGTTCAAGGCAGGAGGCCTTATAACATCCCAATTAAATGGTTGCCCAGTCTTTTCTTGAAACCACCTGTGATGGTCCACCCACAACTCTGACCCCTAATCATCCTCAATACTAGACACACCCACCTCAACCATTCACCATACAATTTAGCCTTCGTATTCTCTTAGTACATTCTTGCCTATTTTGACTTGTACACTGTTCTGTTGTTCTTGGTACTACTTTTGATAGGTTGGGCTATTCCTTTTTTTGTAAAAGATGCAAAGAAAATTAATCAGTTCTGCTTTCTCTTGCTAGTCATCTTGCCATATGCTCCCATTAGTGGAGCTATAATTTCCTTCTTGCATCTTACAAATTGAAAGAAACTTTATTATTTTTCACATTAGTTGCGAGTCTTAGCTTATTAGGGCCCTTAGCTTTCCTGACTCCCTCCTTGAAAATTTGGGCTGTTTTGCTGGTATTCTGTTTTAGTTATGTGCCCTTTTTTTATTTTGGCCTTTCTGCCCCTCAATTTGTCAGCTCTTTTTGCAACCTTGCTTGTCTCCTTGGGTATCTTATTTTTTTCCCACTGGTATTGCCTTCATTATCTCATTTTTCAGGGTTTCACAAGTGTCCTTGCAGGCTTTCCATCCATGGAATCCTTCCTAATCTCTTCAAGTTAGCTCTCTTAAAGTCTAAAACACTAATCTGATTTAGCTTCCTGTTGTTGCATTATGGTGAATTAAAATATATGATTGCTCTCCTCCAAAGTTTCTCTATCTTCTACTCAATCGTTGTCCCTACTATCAAGAATTAAGTTCAGAATAGCTGTCCCTCTAGTTTTCTCCTCTACCTTTTGCATGAGAAAACTGTCAGCTAGGCACATGGAGAACCTGCCTGACCTCCCACTCCCTGCAGTTTCACAGTTGATGTCAGGGTGTCTCTCATTACTAGTTTCTTGCACACTTCAGCTAACTGATCTACAAAGAGTTCATCTATTTCCTCTGGCAGGTTGAATGACCAGTAGTGCAAACCTATAGCAAAGTCATATATCCTCTTAAGAGTGTAATATTTCGCCAACTACTTTGAGGAAGGCTTTCTTCTTTGTGTATTTCTATGGAGGAGGAGTAATAACTAATATACAATGTAACACTCCCCCCTCTAGTCATTTTTTTTTTAGTTTCTTTTTTGGTTAGATGGCAGGAGTATTAGGGATTTTCACTGCCTTGTATCTAATCAAAGAATACTATGACAAAACAGCAGGCTGGAGTGTTGTGATCATTTAAAGTATGGTGTGCGACAAAAACAACAAATGGGGAAAGCTGCTGCATGCACAAAAATGATACCTAAAGCCTACTAAAAGACTAGGCCTGCACTGGAATCATTTTACAATATAATTTTTCTTCAAAATCACTCAATATGCTTGCCTTTTCTGTTGTCTCCATGGTTATCAGACCCAAGCCCAAAGAAATCTGTTCGAGTTCAATCCTTTATTTGTTTACACCTAATGGACAAAATTTTGTCAAACTAAAGCCCTAACACTTTCTTACCTCAAACTAGATACATTCTGAAGAGATTCTAGGCTATGGCTACCCTGAACTTCTTCCATCCTGCTTGGATATGCAGTCCCTTAATCCATGCCTCTTTCTGGGAAAACGTATGCTTCTTAAAACTTCCCCCACTGCGCCTGCAGGTGCACATTCCATACCAATGGTAGTGCATTCATGTATTGCCTGCCTATAAACCAGATAGGTTAATCTGACTGGGGAAGAGGCTGGGGTATAAATCGAAATAGATAAATAAATAAATCTATCTTAGATGTAGCAGTGTTAAAAGATTTTGTCCCTTATTCCAACAGCATCTAAGAACACCCTTGTATATAAAATCAGCCGAGCTTTGTTGCCAATTACCTTGGAGAGAAAGTGGCAGGCTTTAAGATGAGTACAAGGGACAGCAAATGTCAGGTATTGTTTTTGCCAACTCAAGGGAAGGTGGGTAGCAGTTTGATTCAATAGAACGAAAAGATTTCAATTTCTTACATCAAGTGTGTATTCTAACCGTTACTTTATGTTCATCCTATCATGTAAGTAAAAGCTTAATGAATAAAACTCTGCTGCCTAAATTAATGTTTGTATTTGCCATTGCAGTATAGCAGTGGTGGCGAACCTTTTGCCGCCCTGCGTGCCGGAAGTCTGGGTGTATGCGCGCTCGTGCAGCCACATGACTCTGCACCCTCCCATGTGTGCACCCACGCACGCAGCCCTCCCACCACCCCACGTGCTCTCCCGCCTTTGGCTTTGGAGACGCGCGCATGTGTACGGGGTGGGGTTCATGTCGCGCATGCCTGCGTAAGCGGCAGGGAGGGTAGGGGGGGGGTCACGTGCGCTTGCACGCATAAATCTTTGCTTCCATAGTATTTTTTTTGAAGCCAAACACTAGTAACTCTACATAATTTAAAGTAACATAATTGTTGTTCCCTTACATATCATTTGGGGAATAATGGATAATGAGCATATCAATTCTCTGACAACTTTAGCAACTTAAGAAATAACCCTTACTGACTAAACACAATAGCACATGTTGTCAAGATGCAGAGGCAACACCAGAATCACATATTAAGCAGCTCTAAAACAAGATCTTTCCAAGTGAACTCATTTTTATTGAGTCTACTAGCTGATTACCCAGCGTTGCCGGGTATGTGTTGTGGGAATGCAGCATATTAAGGGAAAAATAAATGTTAGAAATAAAACATGAAATGAAAGCTCAAGAAGTGGCTATACTATAGTTGTGACCAGGGATGGGTTTCTCCCGGTTCGCTGGTTACCAGCTTCGTGGGCGCGCTTTCCGAACAGCTGTCAAACGTGCACTGCACACGATCGGCTGAGAAATCTCCGTGGGGTTCTGCAAGTACTCTGACAGAACAGCTGCGTGGCAGCTAGCCGC
>JANHGC010000548.1:209578-229351 GCA_027560395.1 Boaedon fuliginosus | reverse complement strand
GACTTCAACTCCCAGAATTCCACAGCCAGCTTTGCAAAGGTGGCTGTGGAATTCTGGGAGTTGTAGTCCACCCATCTTAAAGGGGCCACGGCCGAGAAACCCTGACACAGGCTATCAACCGAAAGGGTTTACCACAATACGTTACATCCCTGTCCATAACTCTCACCTGCTACTCTGTGGGACCAACTACCACAATTCTGGCATGACCAAATGTGAGTTGGGAATGATGGGATCTTTAGAAGGCTGGGAAAGAGGGTCCCAAATCTGCCCCCCAAAAAGAACGTAAAGTTGCACTGAAAGCTGGGGTTTTTCAAACATTCTTAGAGTAAGTATAGAATTCTTAAAATGGACGTACCTGCAAAAACATAGGTGTGGTATTTGTTACCTAGCCTAAAATCTAACATTCTGAATGTTAGTTACTTACTAAAGGGAGAAACATGCCTTGAAGACCATGAGAATCTCTGCAGAAATGGGTAAATTGTGTTTCCCACCCTACAGAAGATTTTCAGACTTTGCACTTGTACTTTTTTCTATAGCTCTGCCTTCCTGCAAAATGTGGCAGGTTCCCTCCCATCCTGCCTTCCCTGAAGCTGTGGCTTTTCCTTCAAATGCTGGGTTGGGAAAAGAAGGAAGGACAGCAATGCATTTGGGGTTCTGTGACCGGAAGTTGATGGTTGAAAGGCGCTTAAAACAATTTTTTGTCTTTGTTATGTTTAATTGATGATACTGCCCAGAATTATTTTCTACTACCCCGCATTGCCCGGGTAATTTTTTATGGAACTGCCACCTTCCTTTTCCTTTTCCTTTCCTTTCCTCCCTTCTCTTTCCTTCCGTCTCCCTTCCTTTCTCCCTCCCTGCCTGCTGAAGCCTACAATTCCCAGCATTCTATGCCCGATTTGCATGCCTTGCCTCTATTGGCTAGAGACCTGGAGTTCTTTGCCTGATTTGCATGCCTTGTCTCTATTGGCTGGAGAGCTTCAGGCTTCCGAGTTTGGCAGTTAAATGTCAGGGGGGAGGTCCACTTTGGCACCTTCTGCAGTCCCCGCCACCCCCTCCCACATGTTGCAGGTGACCTTACTTGGCGGGGTGGGCTTCTCCATTTGAGTGCCATTTGAAAATATGGTGCTTGTTTGAATATGGAGCCTTAGTTTGAAAACTGCACATGCTCAGAAGAGAGAAAACTGCATACGCTCAGTAGAGAGTTGCTCCTTGTTTGTTAAGAGTGTTCTCTTTGCTCCCTTTTTTGGGAGGCAAAACTGCCCCCTACCCTTTGGTGATCCCAGCAGTGCTGATCTTACTATGCTTAGCTATCTATTTGCCAAGCGAGATTTGAGCGAGATTGGTGCAGGACTGAAAGTTTGTATAGAGCACATACAAACACACATCTCCACCCCACTTCTTTTTTATAGATATAGATTTCTCAGATTTGAACAACAATCTACCTTGAAAATACTTCACAGTTTTTACTTTAAGCTCCAGAGTAGCATCATCATCACATATAAAGATGGTTCGTGGATGTTGCTGAAATGCGGAAACAGTCCACATGTGGTTCACCCCTTCTTCAATTGCTTTGTATAATGCAAACGCTTTATGGGCTCCTGTGATCAGAATCATCACCTGAATGACAAGGAGACACAATTAGGCTTTTGATGACAAGCGTCATAAATACTAAATGGTCCTTGCTATCCTCAACTATTGGTTTGCATGTATTTCAAGTTGGGGAAAACGAACTAGATCAGGGGCCGCATCAGGGTTGTATTTGACCTTGGGGGCTGTGTGAGCATGGCCATGGTGGGCGTGGCCAGCTCGATGTCACTTGTGTCGGGGGCACCTGTGATGGCCCAAGCACTCTGCCAATGAAGATGGAGCTTGGGAGGCTGTCGCAGCCTCCCAAGCTCTGTTTTCACTAGCAGAGGCACCATGGGCCAGTCCTTCGCTGTTTTCAGGGCAGCTCTGTGGGGCAGATCTAAGCACCTTGTGGGCTGGATTTGGCCCCAGGGCCTTGAGTTTGACACCCCTGAACTAGATGGTCTGATATCTGCAAGAACTAAGTTACAATACCCAATGATGTTTTACCAACATCTGAGAACTTTTTCAAGAGAATAAAAGGGAGAGGATGTTGTAACAGTTAGAGCTATTCTACTTTACAGAAAATCGGGGGCGGGGGGGGGGAAATAATATGAAGATCAAAAACAAAACTCCATGTTTTATAGCAAGCTTGTAAAAGGGCAGATTGCTTTTAGTTATATCAGTTTATAATCTGTAGTTCTACTAGGAGCCAATTTATCAATGGTTCAGATTCAGTATTCTTTAAACAGAAGACATTTCTCCAAGAATTTTGTGTTACTATGCAAGAACAGATGGAGTAATAAACATTGGTGAACTAAAAACTGGTCAATTTATTTGCCTAGCAGACTTACCAAACTAGTTATAGCTGATCAGTTCAGCAAAAATGGACAGCATGTAGAAAAAAATCAGGATGAGTATCAATTCTCTTACCCTTTTACTTATCAACAATGATAATGCACTGACTTATAAGCAATGGTTTCAGAAGACTTTAAGAGGCCTGCAAAATCCTTGCTTTATTTCCAAGGTTCCAAAAATAGTGTCAGTGTATTAACTGACTACATACAATAGCTTAATAATACTATAATGAATCTAATGTTTTATATACTTAGCTTTTTATTTGGAATTTTGTAAAACAGCAAAATTTCATTCAGAGGCTTTGCGTTCTAGTCAAGTACTATATGATTGGTAAGACTTATTTGTTATGCAACAGAAAACAACACTTCCAATAGAACAAACAAATACATTTGGAAACATCAAAAAAGCAATTCATTTATAGCCACCACTAGGCAAATGGTCAGTTTGTATCCTACACTACAAATATCAAAGAAAGGGACCCAAAGGAACTTTCCTCTCTAAATTCTGCATCATGTTCAATGTTAACATGCATGTGTAGACACCAATTAGCACCTACATGATCTATATTTATTTATTTATTTATTTAGATTTATACCCTGCCTCATTTATACCTAAATAGGAAAGGACATGTATTTGTTTTGAAATAAATATACCTCCATATTAAGTACAACCCACATTCCAACAAACTGCAACAGATTTAAAGAGCAGTGAAGAATATCAGGATATCAGAAAGTCCTACATAGAAAGATAAAAAGAAACGGAAATGCAGACCTTGAGAAGATGGCCAATGGAGACATATAAATAGCATTCTTCAAATACTTGGGAGGACATAATACAGAAGATAAAGATTATCCATTTTCCAGGAATGCAAAAAAGAGAAGAATTAAGGATTCTGATTTTAGGAAGATAGGTTGTGGTTGAAAATGTAGGAAAAACTTCCCAATAATAGGAGCACAGTGAATTACAGGGGATGGTTTAATTTTGATTCCTGCTCTGGAAAGGACTTCATGACCAACACGGTCTCTTCTAGGTCCAGTATTCTATAATACTGAGTAACCTAGAATTCTTTTCAGACAAACTGCTTGTTCCATACCCGCTGTCTGTCTGTTTTCTGTAAGTAGCTATTATGCTTCTAACCTCTCTGGCATCCATGACTGTACCCACTCCAACCGTGAGAGCCATTGTGGGCACTTTGGAAAGGTCACCTTCAAAGAATCTAGCATTAGCCAATATTGTGTCCATAGCTAATGTCTTGATTCTAGTTCTGGATACCAAGCTTGACCCTGGTTCATTGAAGGCAATATGACCATCTGGACCAATACCTATAAGGGAAATAATTGAAATTATTGTAATTGATTGATATCTGCTAAACAGTAAATATGATTTAGGATTAAGTACTTCAGGATAATAAGTGCATCATTTAAACAGATGGTTGTGAATGTTTCTTTAGGCCATAATACAGACAGTAATTGTCAAAAATGTTTACATTACTGCCAAACATCTGAAACGAGAACATTCTCTTACAGGAATTAGCAACATTTCTGGAAAGAGGACTAGAACTAATGATGCAGATCAATGTACCTCTGGCTGCTCTAGCAATCTTCAGCTAAGCTTTTAATATATCAATCAATGCTTTTTTTCCCCAGACAAATGGATTTTCAAATTCAGGGTTAAGCTCATAATCACAGAACCTTTCCAGATATTCAACCTACCCACAAAAGGACTCATAAAACGACTTTGATACCCTCATGCAATATTTCAGTTTGCTGCCTCATAAAAGTTTAGTCTCATGGCCAATTAAAAATGTTCATCTTCCCTGATGCCACATAACATCTCATTTAGTTACTTTTACATCTTGCCTTTTATTCTGGAGCTCAAGGCAATAGAGAACGTACTTGCCCCCCCTCTTCCTTTTACTTTTCCTCAAAACCCTGGGAAGCAGGTTGGGGTGAGAGTCCACCAGTGAACCTCCATTATCAAAGTTGAAATTTGAGATTGATCTTCCTGATGCCGGTATAAAACCTCAGTCACTACAACTATTTCTGTAACAAACCCTCCTACAAATGGTATTGATATTATGGCCTTGTTTGATTGTATCTGCATCATCCTTTGAACAAATCCAGTTTATTACTTATCTTGCTTATACATTTGTTCAATTTTTTTAAAAAAAATCCGGTTCTTACTATCATTGTTATCCTTGTTTTCTCTTCTGAGTTTAATTCTGAGAAACATTACAGAGATTAATTTAGCTTGAATCATGACCACAAGCCTGTTCACAATCTTGTTTTATATCACTTGATGTATATCACTTGATATTTTAGTCTGATTTGTAGTATCAAACATATCCGTTGAAAATTGGGCTTTTTGAAGTAATCTGAAAGCTGTGATGGGTCCCCCCTCTACAAACTCAATCCTGCTTCCAATGCTTTTAAATACTCACCCCCAACAAAGAGTTCTATTCCTCCAGCTGCCTTTATTTTGTCTTCAAAGGCATCACACTCTGTCTGTAAGTCGGCTGCATTCCCATCCAGAATATGAGTATTTTCAGGAGAGATGTCAATGTGCTTGAAGAAGTTATTCCACATGAAGGAATGGTAACTCTCTGGATGTTCCCTTGGAAGACCTGACAGAATAGCATGTTAGCATGTGATTGCTTTTATTTATGTCCTATCTTTCCATCTGTAATATTGAAAAGACAGCCTACAACAGCTATAACATAGAAAAACTACCTGCTCCATATGCAGAAGGTTTTAGATTTAGCCACTGACAACTCCAGTTAAAAGTGATTTGGTAACAAACTGGGAAAGATAGCTTGCTGAGCTCTTATAGGGCAGCTGCTAGCTGGAACTGTGCACCCAGAACTAGATAAACAAATGCTATGCCTTAGAATAGACTAACAAACGTATTCTATGTTGTAGCTTGGTGACTCAAAACCTGAGCTGTGAAAATTCTTTTAGACCTAAAAATGTAAAAAATAATGATGATGCAATACATTTCCCACCATGATCAATCCTTCCTTCCTACAAGTTTGCCCTATACCAACCCTGAGAAATAAACGAAAAGTCTCTACTCTAAACCTGCTTGAGCAAGTGTAGCTACATCCTATAAAAAGCAATTGCTCCTCAGAAATTGCCATAGAAACAATTTGGGCAGAAGAGCAAGTATGTTTCTCAACCTGTCCCTCAACAATTTTTATCAGAATCAAAGAGTCTGGAAATGGTAGAGTCAAAAAGAGTCAACTCAGGATTTTCTCATCCTCAAGATGCTTTGAAGGATATTAGGTGGCCTAGCCTGAGTTAACCATTCAAAAAGCTTTGTTTCTTCTTACTACAATGGGATACTCATTTGCCTACCCATTGTTTTTTGCAGATGATACCTTAAAATATTCAGAACAGAAGAGAATGGTTTTGTTATGCTCAAATGGGTTACTGCTAAAAGAGCTTATGGTTCACAACTCAGGTTTTGACTTGCTAAACTACAATGTAGAAATAAGTTGGTTTTTACCTGTATGTAATAAAGAAAATTTATTGACAAGAAATATAAAAGATGATGTCTCCCCTCCCTAAAGCTTTGAATGTGAAGGTGACTCACCTACATATTCATCCATATTGAAGGTTTTCACATATTTGAAAGAGAGATCTCCATTCTTACAATATTCGATCAGTTTTTTGTAACACCCTAACGGGGTACTTCCTAGAGAGAAAGGAAAGCAATAAACCATCCATGAAAACAAAGGATGTGCTACAGAAAAGGCATTTAACTGACAACTGCAATGGTTTATGTTACTACAGAAACAATGGCTCAAACATGCTGTTCAGCTCAGCAACAATTTAATCAAGATCTTCAAAACTGCAACAGCATTCACTGCCATGACCCTTTCTTTGTTGCTAATGGTGAAGCATTCTTGCTGTGAATAAGTTTTTTATTAATTTTTTCTTTAAAAACATAGTCTCTTTTTGAACTGGTGTGAATTCAGGGAACAAATTCACTTCAATTACATTTCATTTAAAATCATTCATTGTAAATTTTCTCTTTTAAAACTAATTCTTATAGTTAATAATAATTCATCTTTTCTTCTTCCTTCAAGTTATAAACAATTCATTTTATCTTTTCTCTTCCTTCTATTTCACCAATTTAATAATGTCTCATTTTTATTTCATATCCATTAATTCTAATTTGCTTTCTAATCTATCCTACACTGTATTTAATATTTTGTAAACAGTAAGTAAAACCTCATTAACTTTCCATTGCAGTCCATCATAAGTCCAAAAAGTTGCTCTTATCAAATATAATTATGAAAAGAAAGTAAAAAGATAAAACGAGAAATAGAGAATGAGAAAGAAAAAAAAACTGAAGAAAAAGAAAAAAACATCTTGTAAATTTGGCTTAGTACCAAATTACGCTCCATTTCAACTAGTTATTTTTCTGCCCTCCCTTTCTTTCTAAACCTTTGCAAAGTCCCTAGCCATTGTCCCGTTTCCGCAAATTCCTCATTCCTCTTCTTTGTTTCGGTGGGCCAATCCCTTGATCCCATCTTCATGTTCCTTGTCAACGTATATTGTCATGTGCCCATCTCCACCAATCTCTCCTTTTCCTCTGGTCAGCGTCATTGTAATCTTCAAGTTTCCATCCAAGTCCTCTCCTCTCCGATCGCTTTCTGTAAATTGTTTCTGCAGGTATTTTCTGGTTACGTTTATGTTTTTTGATCGCAATAAATCTAGGCCATCTAGGTAACCTCTAGGTAATTTTTGAGTCTGCTTGAATTTCAGTAATACTTTCCAACATTTCTTGCAACTGCTGAATGGTGAAGCATTCTTCAAAGGATTGCTGATGAATGCATGTATTCATCATGTAATTTGTGAAATGAATATAATTCTTTTTATAGCTCCTATGGAATGATGTAGTGGATAAGAATTTGGGATCAGTGTTACTACTTAATGAGTCCTTTACTAAGCAAACAATAAATAGCTAAATGTAGTAGGATATTGTAGTAGGATATTCAAACAGAGGTAGGATTCAGTACTACAACACAAGCGAATAGATTAAAATAACAGGTAATGGCAAAGGACATAGTGATCCTGAAACAGAGGGCCAGAGAAAAAAACAATATCCTGTTTCTTACTTACGATAAACTTTATTAATCTGACAGTAAACATCAGCACAAGGATCCCGATCAACAACCAATGAAATGAAGCAGCCGTTAATATCCAAGATTAAATTATTAGATTTTTATGGAAGGTGTTTCGTGCAGTAGTTAAAGCATCAGGTTAGAAACTGGGAGACTGTTGGGCCGGTCACTTTCTCTAAGCCCTAGGAAGGAGGCAATGACAAGCCACTTTTGAAAAATCTTGCCAAGAAAACTAGAGAGCTTGGCCAGTCAATCTCTGAAAATCAGACCTGACTGCACGTAAAAAAAAAAAAAAAAGGAAAAGCAAAGCTTAAAGCATGCCTCATAATATGATGTCTTTGTTAGAAAAGATAGGCACATGCATTTTGAAAAAGAATACATTTCATTGCAACTCTGTTTCCAGTCAGCAACACAGAGCATGGCTTGGGATAAATTATTAAATATTATAGAAGAAAAAGCAAACATGTCACAAGAATGATTAACAGTGCAAGTTTGTTGGGAATAGTGATTTAAAAAATAAATTAAAAGGCATCCAATTCCATCTACCATTACAGCAATGCAAGCATTGTTATTACAATGAAAATAGTATAATATAGAGGGTGGACGTTTTAATTTTTACTATTTTAGTGATTTATCAAACTTTAGTGTGAAAAAAATATCTAAAGTCTGCTCAGCCCATTAGCCCATTAGCAAAGTATCTAGCCAGACTTACTAAGGGCATCTAATTGTGAGAATGTTCATGACAGATATGTGTAGTCTAGGAGTAATGTATATAAAATTCTGCTGAGTTTATATCCCAATTAAATGTCTGTGTGTTCAAACAAAATTGCAAGCTCTTGATAGATTATTTCCATGTAAAGTTTTTTCTTCTAAATTTGAGAAAACAAACTGCCTTCCAAAATATTAGTCACCTAATAATCATTTGTGACAAACATCCTGTGTAAAGAAAGACGGCTTGATCATAATACTAATGAGGCAGTCTTTTATCTGAATTAGACCAAAGTAAATTATTACTCCATAGCTCACCTTCTATGAACTTGGGTTTGTAACTTACCAGTGGGAAGTCCAAGAGTGAAATATTTATTTGATCCTGGATTAAACTGGATTATTCTGTTCCTAATGTACTTTGCAGCCCATTCACTGGCCTCATTGTAATTTTCTAGAATTATAAGCTTCATTGTAACCTGCAATTTTGGAAGAATGCATGGATTATACATTTTACTTGTAGGCTAAACAACATGTGAAGACAGGATTGGCTACTTATGTAGATATATTACAGGTAGTCCTCTATTTATGACCACAATTGAGTCCAAAATTTCTGTTAAGTTTTGCCCCATTTTACGGCTTTTTTAAACATGTTTGTTAAGTTAATCTGGCTTCATCATCAACTTTGCTTGTCAGAAGGTTGCAAGAAAGGATCACATGTCCCTGGGACATGGCAACTGTCATAAATACGAGTCAGTTGGCAGTGTCTGAATTTTGATCACGGGGATGCTGCAAAGGTTGTATGTGTGAAAAATGATCATAAATCCCTTACAGTGCTGCTGTAACTTGGAACAATCACTAAACAAACTGTTGTAAGTTGAGGACTACCTCAATTTGTATTGTATTCAGATATTTTTCTATCTAAAAGCTTCTTTCTCCCACAAATACTTGACAGATGTGTTTACTGTTCAGAAAAAGTTAAAGAGTAGCATATTATTATTTGTGAAGGATCTTTGGTGCTCCCTGAGCTTGGTTATTTTACTGCAGATGTTTCATTACCCAAACTAGGTAACATTATCAGTGCTACTGGAGAGCGGAGTTTGCCCTCATTTTATATTTTAATGCAGGGGAATCAAATGGGCAGCCCATGGGTTGGATGAATCATGCACAGGCTACGCGCACCCCGGCTCCACAAAGGCAAAAAATGTTGCAATACATCACGTGACATCACGTGGCACAATCGAGTTTGACACCCACGTTCTAATGGCTTGCCCTGTTAGTGTAATGGTGTTGGTCTTGGTGGTTCTTCGGTTGGGTTGTTTACTGTTAGCTTGTTTGACAGTTCCTTGCTTTGTGTATGGCTTGCTTCCTGATTGTTGGTCTTATATTAATGTTGGTGTTAATCTCTGCTCATCTGGGTGTTGATTGCTGATGAGGAAGTGCTCTGGTCTTTTTGTTAATATCTGCAATTTGAACATTTTGCAACTTGTCTCCTCTTCCCTATAATTAAGATTCACACTTCATACATTACACGGAATGGACAGTGCTCCTTGAAAACCTAAATCATAAAAGTCCATTGATTTTTAGTAATATCATCCATACTTCTGTGACTTTTGCTGCAAATACAGACCTTACAGATACCATCTGCACTGGTTAAATACCACACTTCCATTCATAAATGAATGGATTAGAAAAGCAGCAAAGTCTTTTATGCAATGAGTCTGATTAAGTTGACTGTAAAAGTTGCTGACATTGTAAGAGGAAAGCTCTGTTATCATATCCAAACATCAGAAGGGGTCTGGTGGCAGTTTAGACTGAAACCGTACATACTAAGATTTTTGTGATTAGATGCATGGACAGGTAAACTGAGGTAGGATTATAAATTGAGCTATGGTGAAAGAGAGAGAGGAGGTGGTAGTTATGTATACATCTGTATTAGACTATTGTTTCTCTGTGTCATATAATATATGTGGGTATATGCATAATTTTATATTTATTCTGTCATGGTTATGTAGTGTATATTGGAGGGGTGACCCTTTAAGAGCTGTATGCACCGAAATTTCATTGTAATGTATGCCAATTTGTGTATATTCAAAGTGGCAATAAAGATTCAATTCCTATTCTTATTGCATTCCAGTCTATGCTGAAGGTCACAGATTACCTGCATTTTATCAACTGAAAACTGTCCTGTGTTAAAACACCTATTGTCTTTGTTGAGCTCTTCCGAGCTAATCTGAACACCAGAGGGAATCCGGTAATCCTGAAGCAAGTTTGTTTATAGAAAAGCTCAGAACTTTTAGTAAAATAGGTTAGTCTGAAAAAGTGCTCCTAGATTCCTTCTAATTATACTGTTGCATAGAGCGGGGTCTGGGGAATTCTGGGAGTTGAAGTCCGCCTAGCTTAAAGTTGCCAAGGTTGGAGACCCCAGAGAGGTTGTTAAGGGGAATGAGGCCGACCGGGGATCATTGGGGAAAGAAGTCACGAGCTTCACGAAGCGAGGGAAGCTGGAAGCGGAGCGAAGGAGGAAGGAAGTTTCTCCAGCGCGCTCTGGAAAGGGGCGGAGGGGGAGGCAAGAGGCGCAGCCACCCCCGGGGTGAATAAAGCAGCTCAAGTCCTCCTGCGCTCACGCAGAAACACCGCTTTTCCGGCCCGCGAATACGAGGTGCGGGGAAAGCAATTCCCGGGGCCCACGATCCGAGCAACCTGCCCCGCCACTCACCTCTCCTCGGCGGCCCTTCGCTCCCACTGGGCCCGCCTTCTTATGACCTCATCCCGTCACATGAAAATTCCTGCGCTCCTCCTCCACCTCAGACCCGCGCAAGAGGAGCCTTTGCGCCTTTCGCCATAGCGCCTTTCTTTCTGCGTCTGCTCGTCTGTTTCTTGCTGAAGGATGCGAAGATTCTCCAGGCGTTTCGGGGGTCCCCCTCCGACAAGCGGGCTCCTTTCAGGGCTCATCGGTTTTTGCCCCTTCCCAGAAAGTTGGGAGACATCCAGATTTTGTTTCGGGCGGGATTCTCAGTCATTCAGGTCACAGTTGTAGCAAAGATGCTTTTTCAAGAGGCAACTGGACTTTTTTTTTCCTTTGAAGACGTTTCGCTTATCATCCAGGCAAGCTTCTTCAGCTCTTCATTCAGAGTTGAAGAAGCTTCTTGGATGAGAAGCCAAACGTCTTCAAAGAAAAACAAAAAAAAGTCCACTTGCCTCTTGGAAAAGCATCTTTAGGATGCTTTCAAACTGCTGAAAATCTCACAAAGTGGGATGTTGGAATATTCCTGCCTCATGCTGTTACCTGATATCTCTGAAAAGGAGGAGCCCACCTGTTCTTTCCCCTATCTACCACAAGAAACAGGAGGTTCAAAGCTTACCTGTGGACATTATGTTTCTTACATAGCCACTTCCACACAGCATCCCAAAGAAGATAGCCATGCGGCTGCATGGCTACTAAGAAGACAATAGACTAGAATACCAATGAATATATCTTTGCTATTCTCGTATGAAATAGCTTTGCTTAGACGCAATGTGTGTTATGTCTTTACTTCTACCACAAAGCGAATGGTAATGATCATCTATTTTAAACCTATAACAAATGGTAGCAGAGGATTCGGTTGCATAACATGGGAGGACAGAACAGCTGGCCGTATGATGGCCATTTCTTCCCCAAGATCTGTAAAGAGGATTCAGTTGCTTTTAATTTTGCTTGTTGGGCGGTTCTGAAGGGGAGCTTCCTGGATAAGGAAGGGTGGTTGGGTGTCTGTCATGGGGACCTGCTATTTTATTATGCAAAGGAAAGGAAACATGAATAAAGGAGCGTGATTTATGGAGGTTGATATTCCCCGGTGCTGGAAATTAGACTGGCTTATAATATTAGTAAAACAAACCAAAATAAAAGCCATCAACCTATAGGGATGGTTGTCATGAGAACTGTAATGTAAATAAATTATAGGCTCTGTTTTCCTTGGGGAAATCGATTGTGGATTCTGCTGCTCTTTTTGCAAGTAAGAGGGGTCTCTAAAAACAAAAACTGAAAATCTCGTCTTTCTTTTAAATAGTCAACCATTCCTATCTTGTTCACGGGGAAAATGCATGGATCTCTCCATAAGGCCACCAGAATTGGAGCCCAACTGGAAGGTGGATTTATTTTAATTTTTTTAGTGTCATATAACCATTGTTGTGCTGGTAGAAGAATGATAATGATGGCTGGTTAATACAAAAAAAATCACTGATGAAAAAATGGCCAATGCCTTTAAATACAGCAGTAAAACTGAAGCTTATTCCCAGTGTATCCTCAGTAAGCTTCCATAGCTGATCAGAGATTTTAATTCAAGAGTTACCAATTACGCCTAGTAACAAGGCAATTCCTGGGCCAAGCAGAGCTTGAAGCTCAACAATGGTCTTTTCTATAAGAGGGAGATGGAAAGGGCTTTTAGAATGTAGCTTGCTATTTCTTTCCTGCCCTTGAGAGTCATTTATCAGGGGTGTTCAGTCATGGGTGCCAACTTATGATTTTTTATTAGACTTAACAATAAAACTACCAAATCAAATGTCAGATTTGTTGCATTTGGTCCAGAAATGGCAGAAAAGTTGGCTTTCTTAAAAACTAATAGGGCTGCTTGCCACAAAATCTTTGTATGGTGTTGAAACAGTCAGCAATGTGTTTTAAACTTATTTCAAGACTTTCCCCTGCTTTTGTATTCACTTCCTGTCATATGACTTGTCATTTCATGGCCAATATTATTCAATTGTTAAAGTGCTGCAGGTTTTCCAATTTCTTATCCCTGTACAAATATTTTTGAATTTCTGTAGACTTTACATATCCTGCATTTTGCACATCAGATAAATGCTACTACCACAAAAATAGGTCAGTATAGGAAAAAAGGTGGAAATTTGGGGAACATCTAAGCAGCAGGTTACCGGTTGCCATTAACTTTCTTTTTGAAAAGCTTACCTGAACTTTAAAATTTTCAAAGAAAGTCCATTTAGTCCTGCCTTCATAGTAGACTTATTTAACAATAGCACAAGATAGCAGAATGTGAGTTCATTATTTTTCTTATTAAATTATTTGGCTGCATGTTTCACAAATGCCACAGGAAAGAGCTTTAATACTACATTAAAATAAAACAAATGTAGCAAAATAAAAAAACAATAATATTTATTGAAGATGAAATAATCAGAAGAATATACAAAAGCCAGTCAATAGTCATCTAACTTTCTGACCTCCAGGCATTGACACACCCTGAATTAACAGCACTTTGGAGCAACTTCTCAGACACTACCAGTATTGCTTGCCAGGAATGTCAAAATATCTGCTTTTTATGTTCAGTTGATAAAGACAATATTTAGCTGCACCATCTTTTAAAATTTAGATGGAACCTGGCTTTTTGCTGAGGTGGATATTAATTTAACTTGTCTGCATGTCTTTACTTATATTTTTAATTTTAAACTTTGTATTAACCATGTTGAGTATTATTTCCAAATTAAATGCAACAAAGGTACACAGGGAAACATTTACTAAAGTCTTGGAAAAAGCAAATGAAATATAAAATATTTTTGTTCTATTAAATCTTTTGCAGATGGACCACTTCATTCATATTCATATGGATGACTTGGCTGGTAATCCCATAATTTACCTCACTAAATTCTTGTCAGTTTTCAACAGATTGAGGTCTGGCCTGAAGATGATCACTTGTTAGCCTAATGCAGTATCTCTCTTTTCCCCCCTAACCACAGTGTTTCAGGAACTCTACAGTGAATTCCACCTTGTACAGGTAGTCTCAACTTATGACCATAATTGAGTCCAAAATTTCCATTTGCTAAGCAAGGCAGTTAATTCGTCCCATTTTACAAAGTTTCTTGCCTCAGTTGCTAAGTGAATCACTACAGTTAATACCTCAGGGTGGGTTTCTACTGGTTCAGCCCAGTTTAGGCGAACCCCTTGTTCCAACTCTGTGTCGTTCAGAGAACCGGCAAATCGGACCATCAACTGGCCCCACCCCGCTTGTTTTTCTGGCAGCTTTTGGTCATTTTGCCGCCTCGAGTTCCCCTCCGGGGTGAAGAGAGGCGGGGTACAAATCTAATAAAATTGAAATTGAAATTTTTTTGGGCAAAAATCAGCCTGGAAATGGCCTGGAAACAGCCTGAAAAATGGGTGGGGGTGGGGCTAGCCAGTGGTGGGATTAGCCAGTTGAATTTACCTCTTCCTTTGAGGCGAGTGGCTGGGAGGTGGGGCTGGGTCTGATCTGTGACATCGCCTGGGACGTGACCATCTGGCAACGCCCACCAACCAAGCCACACCCACTGAACCGGTTGTTTAAAAAATTGAAACCCACCACTGCCTCACCTGTTAAGTGAATCTGACTTCCCCATTGACTTTGCTGGTCAGAAGGTTGTAAAAGGTGATCACATGACCCTGGGGTACCGCAATCCTTATAAATACATGCCAGTTGCCAAGCATCCAAATTTGGATCAGTGGCCATGGGGCTGCTGCAACAGTCTAAGTCTGAAAAACATAAACAACTGTCTTTTTTCACTACCATAACTTTGAAGGGTCACTAAATGAATACTGTAAGTCAAGGACTACCTGTAAACACGGACATGCACTCTGGAAAAAGAGTCAAATACAGGGATGGGCACAACCGGGCCATGTATGAAGGCTTTCCAATCATGTCCCTAAAAAGTCTATTATGGGGAGGGCTCCTCAAAAGAGATGCCACCTTTCCCAGGGTGTGGCATTTAGTTAACAGAATAACAGAGTCGGAAGGGACCCTATGCGTCAGTGATGGCGAACCTTTTCAGCATCCAGTGCCCAAATTGGAACGTGAGTGCACCAGAGCACCAGAAACCAAAGACCAGCTGGCCGGTGAGCATACGTGCACTGGCCAGCTAGCCTTCATGTGTGCCAGAGCGCTGGAAACCCAAAGACCAGCTGGCCAGCGCACACATGCACATTGGCAAGATGGTCTTCAGGTTTCTGGTGCTCCAGTGCGCGCAACCACCGGGTTGGCCTGCAGGCATGCGCCAAAAACCAAGAGCAGCTGGTGACAGCACGTTTGCCCACAGAGGGCTGTGTGCCGCCTCTGGCATCCGTGCCATAGGTTCACCATCACAGCTATAGGTCATCTAGTCCAACTCCCGCCCCGCCCAAGCAAATCCTACACCATTTCTGACAAATGGCAGTCCAGTCTCTTCGTGAAAGCTTCCACTGATGAAGCTGCCACAACTTCAGAAGGCAAGCTGTTCCACTGTTTGATTGTTCTCACTGTCAAAAAAAGTATCCTTATTTCTACTTGAATCTCTCCTTGATCAGTCCATCCATTATTCCTTGTCTGGCCTTCGGGTGGCTTGGAAAATAGCTTGATCCCCCCTCCTCTCTTTTGAAGCTGCTCAAATATTGGAAGACTGCTTTCATGTCTCCCCCTGGTCCTTCTTCTCTTCACTAGATTAGCCATGCTCAGTTCCTACGGCAACTCTTCTTCATATAGGTTTTTAGCATCCAGTCCCCTAATTATCTTTGTTGCTCTTTCTCCGCACTCTTACTAGTCAGTTTCCGCTTCGGATGGAAAAAGATCACCAGACGGAACTGAGGAGATCTTGCTGGGGATCTTTTCCACCAACCTCTGCTGAGGTCCGGTGGGTTTTCCCCTTAAGACTGAAAGAGCGGCTGAAAACGCCGAGCAGCGGAAGAACCCAAGGAAGAGGCGGAGGTGGCGCTGGCGCGTGACGGCTTGGAAGGGAGGGGAGGGGCCGGGCCTTCGGCAGCAGTAGCGGCAGGGAGTCCTCCGGGTGGCCGCTGCCGCCGCCTTGCTTCTCAAGCGTCAAGCCCTCCTCCTCCTCCTCCAAGCCTAGCACCGGCAGCGCCCTCGGGGGAAGGAAGTGTCCTCAAGCCGTCCCCGACGGGCCTCCGCCCGCTCCCTCAAAGCGCTCGGCGCTCCAGGCAGGTCCCCTCCTTCTTGCCCTCGCTCGGTTCTTCCCCAGCGCTATGGCGGCGGCCGAGCCCGGCAGTAACGGCAGCGGCCGATACCAGCAGGTGAGGAAGCAGCTCGCAAGCGGGTTCACGCGAGAGCTGCGGTCTCTTTAGGCCGCGGCGGGGGTGTTGGGCGTTGAGGCGAAGGGCGTTTGGAAAAGCTCCCTCCGGCCAGAAGCAGGGACGCCTTAAACGCCTCAGTCGTGTCCTCCCCTCCCCCCAGGGCAAGAGATGTTTTCCCTCCCTCTCGTTGCTTCCATTTTGGCCTCTTGGTTTGTAAGGCATCTCCAAGCTTCCCCCCCCCCCGCCCTTTTAAATCGCGCATCTGCTTGCCCTCCCCTTTTACTTGCTGTGTTAAGTTTTAAAGGCCAAAGGAGAGTTAATATGATACCCTCTCCCCAACCATCTGCTTGCTCCGTTCGGAAACCGACAATAAAAGCAATTTTATTTCTCTTCCCCCAGTCGTTAGTGTGCGATTTGATCGTAAGGTAGAAAAATATTAAAACTCCTGTTCTAAATAAACGGCGTTCTCGGTTTGTGCTTCCGTGGCTGGTTTGGTTACTGACCGACTCCATATTGCAAGGATGAATGGTTTTAAGATTAGGGAGTTACGCAGTAGAAGTATCAAAAGCCCTGGGAGTTGAAAGCCGGTGGAGAAAAGCTTCGTCCGTTTGGCCTTCTAAATTCTTCATCCTGTATAGACGGAGAATTTAATGGGCGCGGATTGTGAGTGTGAAGCCAAAGCTGTTCCTGTAGTTGTGCTAGCTAGAGTAATTAATTGCCATAAGAATATGATGGAGGTAGCAAATAGTTGGGAGACCTAATTCTTAACGATCTCTGAAGCCCCCCGCCCAATATCCAAATAGTAAAACGCTGCGAATGCCAGAACTCTTACATTTACAGGTGTGAAATTCAAATTAAATAAGACAGCTGGTTCCCCTACCTTAAAGGACTCTGTCTGAAAAAAGTATGTATTGAAATACAGCATTGGGTAAAATATTGTGGTTACTGTATATGTACCAAAAATGAAGAATTCATTCACCTAAATATGTTATGAAAGATCTTTGGGATCAGTGTTCTTAATCTAAATCTGGGATGGGAAAATTGTGGCCCACCAAGTGTTGCTAAACAATTGCCTGCATCCCATATCATTAGCATCATTTAATTGGATTTCAATTGCAGTTTCAGTATTCATTTGAAATTATTGTTCGCAAACTCTTGTTATTACCTAAGTGTCTTTCAGGTTGGAACCCCAAGAGAATATCACATTACCTTTTGAGGTTTTGTAATTAAAAAGTGTAATTAAATAGATGTCTTTTTGTTTAGCTGGTAGTTTTCAAGGGTTTAAAGCAGATATGTACATATTGCAAGATTAAGTATAGAACTTAATTTGCTGATTTGAAAACCGTCATTTCAGTTTGGATCCTGAATCCAAATTTTTATATGTTATATTTAACATAATTGAAGTTAGCTGTAATATTTTGTTCTTTATTTTTTTAACAGACATTTCAAGAAAGTTAATTCTTATGAAATACCTGCCAAATTTCTGAAAAATAAATGTAGACTATTTTACATTCTGGACTTTTATTTTTAAAAAAGAGAAATAAGTTTTTTAATTTCTTGATAAACTGAAAGAAATGTGTGCAAGTAGAACCTTCTGCATGGCTGAAGCCTGTTAAATTTCAAATAAATATATACAGGTTTTATTGAACAAAGTTCCATTTTATATTAATTTTAAAAAATCCATAGCTTTAATTTTAATGGGAAACACACTGAAAAATATTCATTCCAAACAGCACATTGGTTCCTCCTGAATCTTTAGAGAATTTTTATTTAATTTTGTCTGCTTTGGAGAAATCCCATGTCAATGTTAAAAGCTCCCAAGTAGTTTTTATGTCAACTTAATTCAGGTTGAGATTTAGTCAAACTGCTTTTGATTATGGGTAGCTCTTGACTTATTGATTGCACAACAGTAGTGGATTTGCTTAGTGATCATGTTGTTCACTTTACAACCGTGGAGTTTGCTTAACTGTCACAAAAAAGGTAAAATTGGGCCTATTCTCATGGTGACTCATTTAACAACTCACAACTGTGATTTAGATTTAAATTCCATCGTAAGTTGAGAACTAACCTAATACTGGGACATGTCCAACATGTTTTTATGTAATAATACAGAACTAGTTGCCTTCTTGGAGCTTTTTTTAAAAAATCACATTGTAGTCTACGGTCATGATACTGACCAGATTTGACCTCGCTTATTTTAGCCAAGGTTGGCTAGATTTGCCTAGCTATGACAAAACCATGATTTAAAACATGCAGGCTAATATAGAAATCAAAGGGATTTTTGGCTTAGAAAGAAAGTATGTTGGTGAGAAATCATGGAGAAATGATACCATGTTTTCTCCAAAATAAGACCCTGTCTTACATTTTTTTGCCACCAAAAAAAGGCACCAGGTCTTATTTTGGGGGTATGTCATCCACTGAGTAACCTATTAGTTAGGGGCACACATATATTGGGCACACGTGTAAAAATCAAGCTGGGTCTTACTTTCAGGGAAGGTCATATTTTCAGGGAAACGGTAAGTTTTACTATGCAAGATTAAATATAAGGAATTGTGAAGTATCTTATTTTAACTGCTTTGAAAAAATATTAGTTAACTAAGTATTGTTCTGTTGCTTTGTCCTTAATGCTCACAAGCACACAATTTATTTTTAATATATAATAAATATACATAAATTTATAATTAAATATTTTTTAAGTATGAAGTTATCAAATGAAAGTGAAATTTACAAATCCTATTAAGATTTACAAACATTTCATAACACGATAAAAGTGAACCAAAGATGACATTAGGATGACAGTTTAAATTTCATATTCACATACTCATTTCTTAGTCACAACAATCACCTCAGAAAGGTAGATACTAACTCCATATAGATAACTTCAACAGTATTAACAGTGATTATCATCATTAGTTTTACATTTAGTCTTAACTGTTTTCATAGTTACAAATAGCACTATAGTGACAAAAAGAAAGGAATTATGTGATACTTCTCTCAGTAATATTTGCTAGGAAAAAATATTTTGAGAAGATTATGGAATCGGCAACCAAAACTTTTCTCCTATGTGAATTTTAAGGGTTCTATTAAGTATTAATAGAATCTACCATTCTATTAATCTACTATTAAATATTATATACTCAAAACGTACTTTGAGTTTTTCAAGAATTAGAGGTTTTTTTAAAGAATATCTTATTAGATAACTTCCAAACAAAACTTTTAATGTGCTAAGCATCAAATACAAATTACAATAATATACTTCATTAGATCTTTTCATTAGGCATTAGGATTTTTCATTAGATTGTTTTCTAATCAAATACTTTAATTGACTGAACATTACCTGGAAAATGTTTAAATATTCATAAAATATTTTATTTTATTTATTTATTTATTTATTTGATTTATTTGATTTATACCCCGCCTCATTTCCCCGGTCAAAGGGAACTCGAGGCGGCTGACAACAATTAAAAAATACAAAACAGTTCAATTTAAAATT
>JANHGC010000548.1:180420-193301 GCA_027560395.1 Boaedon fuliginosus | reverse complement strand
GTATGTTGGGTGGACGTGTAAAAATCAAGCTTGGTCTTACTTTCAGGGGAGGTCGTATTTTCAGGGAAACAGGGTAAGAAATTGGTCATAAATTGAGAACTACCTGTGATTTGAACTTACCGCTACTTTAAAATAGTTTTTTAAAGGTCAAGGGAGCTAAATATGGAGCATTCTCTCTTGGCTCCATTTAGGCCATTGAACATGAATGATTTATGTGTAGTTACATTCTTTTTTTAAGATTAGTCTTAATTGTTACAGTATTATTTGTAATACTATTTGTAATTGTAGACTTTGTTGGGGAACCAACTCTTCAGTGTTGGAGATCTTGCCAAGCATGTGCATTAATAATAAGATGCCAAATGAGTATGTAAACACAACATTGCACACTGGGATAAACAAAACTGTAAATAATTAATTTCATAGTGCATTGAAATCTTCCAAGTATTGTTTTTGCTGTAACAACTAGCCTAGCTCTCTCTCTGTAAAAAATAAATGTGTTGATCTTCACCTAATCTGAAGTTTGCTTCAGGTTGGTTAAAGAAAAGAAATGAGATGTTTTTAAAGGTTAGCAATCACAAATATAATTAAGACAATAAGGAATATGATAATTATTAGAGGAAATGTATTGTTCAATGAATCCATAGATTTTAGATCTACATGACCCTAAGAATTATGGATAAAATTCCACCCTTAAACAGAGCTTCCCCATCTTGTTGCTCTATCTCTGACTGTGCATTTCAAAACTCTTAAGCTGTTGCTCTTAAACTGGCTGACTGGGCTGCCAAAGACAAGAGAATGAATAAACCTATGGTTAAGTACCCTAAGCACAGTCTGTAACTGTAAGGAAATATAGATTGGATATTAAATGGTATTTTTTCCTGATTTGGAACTCTTCTGTTTATTTTTGTAATGTGACTTTGAACGTGGGGTGAACATTGACTGGTTTGGTATAACGTTTAGAAGCTAAAATTAAAACCAATGTTTACTGTTCAACTTCAACTGAAGTCTGTTTTTCTCTTTGTTGAATAAAATAACAAGCTCATGCTTAATAAACCAAAGTTTCCACTTGGATGCATACTTTTTATTCTTTACAAATAACTTTATCTTTCTTGAACTTAAGTTACTGTTGTTTAAACAGCTCATACTTAAGTGCTGCAAGTTTTACAAATTTCCACCCAAACCACCAATAATTCCTACTGGTCCATTTGACAGTTTTCCTCTTCTGCGTTCTCCAGTCTCTAACCCCTCTTATAGAAATCTCACTAAGAGGGGCTCCAGTTTTATATTCTTTGAATGACAGTCATTCAATTATATTTAGTATTTCTAATGTATATAGTAGCTTCAGCGTAACAAACTATATACATCATTTTTTACAGTTTTTACAGTTTAACTGTCTCACTTCTTATTTTCCTGCTCCCACTTTCATGTGCTCATGCTTTATAAAGATTCAGTACTTTCACTTGTTAGGTTTCATTTTAGTTTAGGGTCCAAACTTACTCTTTCCTGAGCTTCTTGAAATTCCAACACCTTTATCAAGCTATCCTTGCTAAAATTTGGTTGGTCATTTCCAAACATAGCAATCTTCCACCAACCAGTTTCCTCAGCAGATACCTCTTTATGATCACGTTTGTTCCTACTGGGTTCCTAACTACAGATTCCTCCCCCACACCCAATATTCTTTGATACACACATTATCCTCATCCACACAATATAAATACAGGAAATCCTCAACTTAAAACAGTTCATTTAGTGATTGTTCAAGTTTACAATGGCACTGAAAAAAGTGACTTAACGATTTTTCATACTTAGACACTTGCAGCATCTCCATGACCAGAATTCACATGCTTGGCAACTGACTCATAGTTATGATAGTTGCAGTGTCCCAGGGTCATGTGATCACTCTTTGCAACCTTCTGACAAAGTCAATGGTGGCGGGAGCCAGGTTCACTTAAGAACTGTCTTACTAACTTCGGTTTTACTATGGTAAAAAAAGGTTGTAAAATGGGGCAAAATTCACTAAACAAATGTCTAAGCAACAGAAATTTTGGGCTCAATTGTGATCGTAAATTGAGGACTACCTGTACAATTCTAGAAATGTCCAACAGTCTCCATTGCCTAAGAGAATTTCTGTTTGTCTAGTTCCATCAAAAGCTGGACATATCTGTTCATTAGGATGGAAGCTTCTTCATGTCTTTATGACAGTTTGGATTATTTTGGCAAGGAGGGGGGGGGGAATCTTGAGACCACTTTATAATTCTGTCAAAATCAGGGATTCGCGTCCTGCTAATCTCTTTTCCTTTTCATCTCTTCCCTTTCTCTGAGAATTGCTTACCTGACAACATTCCTGTTTTGAAGATTGTTTGAATTAGCAGAAAAATCACTTGACTTGCTCATTATTTGACCTTGCACCACAGTAAGGAATGTAACAAATTAAGGAAAACCATAGCAAATTAGAAACTGATTGTTAGGCCCTTGAACAAACAGTGCTTTTTGGATCAAAGGGAAATAATGTGTTTACATAAAAACATTCTGTACTTTTTCTATAGGATTTCTTCTGTTTCTCAGAGGATTTATCAATTATGCAAAGGTTCGGAAGATGCCAGAAACATTTTCTACACTCCCTAGGACAAGAGTTCTCTTTATTTACTAAAGGTAATATACTTCAATAAAGTTTGCTAATTCCTGGGCCGGGGGGGGGGGGGAGTTGTGTTAGTGTATGTAGTCATGTTTTAAAGAATACTAGACAATTTCACTTTTCCCTGTTATTTATAAAATCAATTTATATTATTGGTTGCATTTGTTGTCTTTTTCGTCTAATCACAAAATACATTTTTTGTAATTCAGTCATATTGAGTGCTAAAAGAAACTTTTAAATTGCCTCAGGAAAATGTGTTTCCTTGACCTATACGCATAACTTCATTTGCCAAATAGATGTTCATATTGACTTAGAAGGCAATATCAAACTCAGGGAAGAAAAACACCATCATGAGACAGGCTGTATAAACAAATACAGTTGGCACTGGCCACATAAAGACACTTGAACTAGAGAAGGTTTTTTTTTTAAAAGGAAAAAAACTGTGGCTAGGGTATCTTTAATCCTTTATTAGTGATTTGGCATCCCCTATAGCCCTCCTGACTAGGAGGAATTCCCATTGAATTACAGTTTTCCACACTTCTAATTTTCTTCAACACTAATGTAAAAAATGGGTTTGGCTGTTGGCTATTTCTCTGAATTTACTTTATTTTTAGCCCATTTTCTTTATTTTTAATAAATAAGTCAAGGCACTGATTGTATCTACACTCCTTCTGCCTCCTATTTTCCCCACTAAAACCCTGTGAGTAGGTTGGGATGAAAAAGAAGACTGACCCAAAGCCACCCAGCTGGATTTCATGTCCAAAATGCGCCTCAAACTCAATCTCCTGGTTTTTAGGCCAGCATTTTAACAACTACGGCAGATGCCTTCTGATGTAGTTGATGTAGGGTGCAAAAATGGCAGCCATATAATTTTGAATCTACCCACTGTTTAACTAGATATATAGAAAAAGTGACTTTTTTAGAGTTCGTGGATTAGAACTCTTACATAAGCTAGAGAGTGCCTACCTATAAATGAAATTTTCTAGCCTGCCAAATTAAAATTGAGTAGGCAACAAAATGTATATATTTACTTATTAAAGGTGCTTGATGCTGGTTCAGTTGAGCAAATTTATGTAACTTACAAAGCAATAGCTGTATCATCCAACAAGTTGCAGTATTCATAATCAAATTTGAAGCAACTTCTAGATGTGGAGAAAAGCGGTTCAGAAAGGATGCTTACAAAGATTAATGTGCAGAACCTACTTGCTTGAAGCTCCTAACACAATTATTATTGTAAGCCAGTGTTTTGCAGTCAGTGTGCATGGAATTAATGCAATTTTTATTATTATGGTTAGTTAAATATAATTAACTAAATTGTAGTTATTAATTACCGTATTTTTCGGACTATAAGAAGCTCCAAAGTATAAGCCGCACCTAGCTTTTGGGGAGTAAAGCAAGAAAAAAAAATCTGTCTCTGCCTTCCAGCAATTTACCTGCTTGCAACAAACAGCAAACCACCTGGTCAGCTTCAGCTCAGCCTGATTAGCACAAGCAGCTGATTGTCAGTTGGATCGGCCTCCTGATAATCAGCTGTTTCAGACTGCAGGGATCGCCATCACCTATTGCTTCCGCGTGCCCCGTTTTCGGCCCTTGCACACCCTGTTTTCGGCCTCTGTGTATCCCATTTTCAACATGTTCCAGGCGGTGGGGATTTGAACGGGCCAAAAATGAGGCTGAAGCTGAAACAGGCTGTTTGCTGTTTGCTGCAAGGAGACAAATTGCTGGGAGGCAGTGACTGAAAGGTGGGGGCCGGCATGTGGGTGGGGCTTCGGCAACATTCGCTGCATAAAATGCACAGACATTTCCACCCACTTTTGGGGCAGGGGGAAAGTGTGTCTTATACACCAAAAAATACGGTATGTTTACTATACGGTAATCTTATTCCTTGAGATTAAAGTAAATAAATTTAGCAATCTTTAATCTGTTCAGATTTGAACATGAATACAGGAGTTATAATGATTGTAGATTGCCTCTTCTCATCACTTGCATTTTATTGTGCTTTTTATTTTCAGTAGTCTTTATAAACAGATACATGCAAATAATCAAGTTTTCATACAGTGCTTGCAGGCTGCATTCAAGATGTCAAAGTTATTTACTCTTAACGATCTGATTATGCTAAGCCAGAGAAGGTAGCCTATAGCCTCTTCCCACCCCCATTTGTGAACTTTCACTGTCTAATTTAATATTATCCAATAATATGTTATTGCTGTCTGAAAGACAGTTTATCTAAAATTTTGAAGAAGATAGCATGACTATCCATAGAATATAGAGCTGCACGGAGCTATTATAGAGTTACTGCCATGCCTGGGTGGTTAAGATGCTGGTCTTGTCAATCAGAAGGTGGCAGTTCAAGACCCAAGCACCGTATGATGGGGTGAGCTCCCTTTCCTGCCCCAGCTCCTGCTAACTTAGCAGTTTGAAAGCATGCAAATGTGAGTAGACAGATAGGTATCACTTTGATGGGAAGGTAACAGCATTCCGTGCGCCTCTGCATATACTTATGCCAGCCAAATGAGCATACAAGCATCTTTGGACAATGCTGACTCTTCAGCTGTGAATCAGTGATGAGTACCGCCCCCTAGAGTCAGACACAACTGGACAGGAAGTAACAGAAAGAAGAATGTAACAGTCAAGGAAGTAAACACTTATGAATGATTATCTCCATTAATTTGTGCATGTAAAATGATTCCTCCATATATATAACTTGTTTTATGACCATTCTTCTCTTTGCTATCATTTTGTTTTTTTCAGACTGAAGTCTTTTGGCAACATTTTCCTGCTGTAATGAATCCTCCCTCAATTAATATATGGACATCTGCAGGAAATGAATCAAGACTCTGGACACCCACAAAAGAAAAAAAAGTAATTAATCACCTGCTTAAAATAAATAAAGTTTTATTGGAAAAAAGAAGCATTTCTTTCTATTTGTTTTTAGATGTAAAATTTTAATAGTACAATGCAAACTCCTGTAATCATTAAATCATTAGTGGCTAATGTTTGGAACAGCTCTTGCAATCAAGTCTGTGATGTTACTAATAATGCCTTATTTAGTATTTGTAGTCTTTTTAAATAGCATGAGCTATTGCCCTGTAGCCAGAAGGGGTCAGTCTTGCTTTTTTTCCCCTTAAAATGAGCTTGGAGTATACTCCCTTAGTGTAAGATACTGTAATAATGCTGGCCATTGTGAAGGGATGTTCTTGGATCTAGAAACTTGTTTTAACTGTATTTCTGCACATAATATGTATCTGTCATTAAATAAAATGATAACAACTTGGAAGTAAAGCGTACATGCACAATCTGAAAGTTTTTAAAGAATAATTGTGAGAGTATTGCTAAGATGGTAGAGATATGTATTAATTTTTGGTAATATATGATAAGTCCTTTATACAATTGTACTATATCCATTTTTGGCTTGAGATCCTTGCAGTATATGTTGGTAACGTAAATTTCAAATAATTTGATACTGCCATGTGTAAAATCAGACAATTATGTTTGATGAATTTAGGGGTCTTAAAATAGTCCCTTTACTAATTAACATTTCTTGTTTTTCTAACTTATGTTACAGTTAAATATAGTTTATTGTATGTTTCTGTGATTTCTGCAAAGCAGTAATTCAGAATTCTATTGTGTTAAAACTGTAAATATAGCAGAATATTAATAAATGTCACTTACATTAGTAGGATTTTCATTTTGCTTTATACCAGTGTTCACATGGAAGCTTTAAGGGGGAAATCCTAAAACAGCCCAATTAGAACATGCCCACTCTCATTTGGCCATTGGATGGCAAATGGCAAGGATGGAAGAAGATATGGCACTATTTTATTGCAAGTTTCAATTTATTCAATCACTCAATTGTCTGCTGTCTTAACCAATTTTCACATCTAAGGCTGTTGATAGACCAAGTAATTGTTTATTTCAAAATCTGCTCTATAGCATTGCTTCATAGTATCTCCTAAAAATATAATCTTCATTATTTTTGTAAAAGCTTAAAAAATGTGACTCAGCCAAGCCCAGTCTAGGCCTAATGTTTATGCTGGGTGGGATACCACAGGCAGAATGCAGCTATTTTTCATGCTTGAACTGTACTTGTGCACGTATATGAATCATGCACGTATTACATTGGTAATGTTTGATGAATGTCACTTGTATGTAGTTTTAAACATAAGGATTCCAATTGTAGGATGAAGATGTATAGTGCATATGACGAGTATTTTCTGTGGATTTTTTTAGGGTTGTGTTGTCTTCTTTAAATTAAACTCTTATAGGGCTCTTGCTGGAGCTTCAGTTTTCCATCTCAGAATAACAGAAATCTTTGATGTGAGACTTCAGCAATTTTGGTCAGAAATAATTTGTGCAGGGAAGGAGCAAAAGCGGGGGGTGGGTGGCATTTGAGGCCTTGTGCAATTCCCAAGGCCTCAGGTTCTCCACCTCTTTTGTATGGAAGGTACTGACATAATGAATTTCACTGAATTCTTGTATCACAGCAATAAGGTTTAGTATTTCCTTTTGGAGCACACGAAACGTACAGGAGACATGGTGAACAAAGTTCATTGTATCTGGTTTGGCACAGCCCACTTGCTAAATAAGCTATCCCATTTTACTGCACCACTTTAAAGCGTCTTGTTTTGATAAACATTATAATACATTTTATTATATCTGGTGCTTTGCAACAAACTTCATAGGTGAGAAAAACTTCCCTGCCACACTAAAGAAAAATGCTGACCATATAAAAATACTGGGTCTGTTATGAGACTTTTAAAATTATATGAGTGTTTTTAACTTGCTTGTGGAACCATGTACAATAATTTACAGGGAAAAAAATCTCCAAATGCCGTCTTTCCTTTAAATAGGGTATCACCAGGGATTAATAGCATCACCTTCAGTAGAGATGCATTTGTTTTCAAAGTAGTGTCAAATCCTCTCTTCATTTCCTGGGTTGTTTAAGACAACAAGCTTTGTAACAGTGATATTTGAGTCCTTTGTTAAGGTATTTTGGGACAGCAATGTTTGTATTTACAAAGAGATGCAAATCCCATCCCTTCAATTTGGGGGAGGGGGAATGCATGCCTTCAGAGAGGTGTGGAAATTTTTTGAATAATATTTCCATAGCCTAATCATTATTAATATCGGCCATCTCCCCTGAATTACCGTACAATTTTTAAAACTTTATTCAGTGGTTAATATTTATTTATTTATTTATTTATTTGATTGATTGATTGATACCCCACCTCATTTCCCTGGTCAAAGGGAACTCGAGGCGGCTAACAACAATATAATAAAACAGTGAATACAATTTAAAAAATATTAAACAATCAACCAACAACATTCTAGAGAGAGAGGTAATCAATTCCAGGCCTGCCGACAAAGCCCTTTTCTTTGAATTGTATGGTGTGGGGATTTCCTATGAACAAATCAATATTTCCTGTGCCAAAGTTTTACTGAAGAGAAGGTGGCAGCATTGGATTCCTTATGGAAATGGTCCTTGTGGCTTTTCGGAAGGCCAACAAGGTGGAAATGGTCCTAATCTCAGGGGGAAGCTGATTCCAAAGGGCCGGCACTGCCACAGAGAAGGCTTTAGCACCTAATAAGTTAGGCTTGCAGTCCTATAGCTACTTCCTTGATGAGAAGTGATTTCAGCACAGCTTAATTTTAGATAGATACATAGAATTTTGCTGTAAATTATATGTCACTGAAAAATATGTAAGTAAAATGTTTTTATAACGTCTGTTTTGTAATAAACAATGAAATCACATTTTCAAAATATGCCAACTGGCTTTCTAAGTGCAGTTGTAAGCATCACTGAAAGCAAAGCAACTTCTAAGTGGATAGGGCAGAAGTTTACTGTTCTCATTCTCCATATGATAATCCAAGCTGTCGATCTTCCCTGCGCATAGAACTGCTTGTAGAAAAGAATATGCATGAGGATTGCTAAGTACCTGATATTTAAATTTTAATGTTTCAAGCTTTAATAAAATTTAATTATATTTGTTATTTGAATCTTTGGAGGGCAGGAAAAATATGGCTAGAAAGAAAAAAGGTTGGAAACTTGAGCTGGCAATGAGATTTTGAGTGTGGCTGTATTTGGGGGATGGAGCAGGAGTGGTGAACGAAGTTGTTTTATTATTTTGACTTTTTAATTTAAAATGAAGATGATTGTTTCTGTCAAGAGAGGCACATTTTTTATTATTATTGGATGGGATCCATATGCTGATGGGAGACGAGGACAAGGCTAAAGCCAATAATGAAATGAGATGGAAACCAAATGAACAAGGTTACCCTTTTCTCTCAGACCCCACCTTCTATATTTTTTCAATATCTCTTTATCATTCTCCCCACTCAACATACTCCCCCAGAGAAAAATTGATACTCTGACCAGGATAAAGAAGATTCCCCCTGAATTTACATTGAGAAAGAAAGGAAGAGTGAATAAAGGGAACTATGAACCCTGGTTTGTAGGAGTTAGTCAGATGAATAGGTTTAGGTGTAACCTACTAATAGAGAGATTTGGATATTTCAACTTGTCCTAGAGCTTTCAGGCAATTTCTCTCACCCCTGAATGACATCTAGAGAAATGATGGGGACAGAATTTTGGTGCCCACTGCCATGCACCAAATGCAGGGAGTTTGGCAAAAAAAACTAGCCCTTGTTTCTGGAGCTTGTCCCCAGTCTTGCCTTAGCCATAGTGGCATATTCATTATGAGGATCCCTGCCTAAATTCTAAAGTTCAGCAGCCCAGATGCACTTTGGCACTTTAAAAATGTAAAATTATTCAATCATGCAAGAGTTATAGATTACCTTAAGATACTATGTTTATACTTTCTTTGGTAAAACACTGAAAAGCTGTCTAGTGATTCCCCCCGCCCCTTTAGCTTGTATGCTATTCTAATTATGGTAAAAGTTTCTGGAAGTCAGATACTGCTATAGATAAATGGTCTACTCAATTCTATAGCTTTTAGAGATAGTTTCATCACCCCGGATCTTGGGAAATTTAGACATTAGTGTTGAATGCAACAAAAGCTGATGAAACGTGCATGGTGCATCAAATATTAAGAAAATTATAAAGGCCTAATTTAGAGCAAAAGGGGAACGGGAAGTAGTAAGCAATGATGCAGATGCACAAAGAAACTTTTGTGGGTTAACTTGTTTAAATAGACCTCCCGGAAGCAACAGGAACATAGTATCAGCAGCTTATCTCTTAACTGTGTTTATTTGCACCTACCAATCAGCCACATGTTTACCTTGTATTGATAGTGCAAAGTTTAGAATTTCAGTGGGGTGACAATGGTGCAAGTTGGGTTATCCTCTGCAGCAAACAACTTCCAGGTGAGGTAGAGGAAAAGGATGTTTTGTGTAACTAGACAGGTGTGGCTTTCTCGAGAAGTTTTATTTACATTTTCCTGGATCTAGTTAGCTTAAATGTTGCTTTTAGGAAAGTGTAGACAGATATCTGCATTGATTTTGCTTTACCCTAAACCAAATGGTGCGGTTGGGAAACAGGTATTCGGTAATCAAACTGGGTGGAAACTACTGGTGTCTAGAGGTTTAGAACTGATAGCAGGATATGAACATATTGCATCTCCTAAAATCAGTATCTTGTTCTGAAACGTCATCTAATTTCTTACCAAGAAAAACACAGAATTTGCCTGCACACTCCCAATATATTTTCTTCTAGAGTTTGAACTGGAAAGCATTGGTGGTAGGCTGCCAATTTCTTATTTTTATTTTTTGGGGGCATTTTTTTTAATCGGGATTAGTGCTGGAAGACTTTGGCTGCTATTCAATATGCATTTACCTGGGAGTAAGTCCTTTTGAACTCAAAATGACTGCCTTCTGTGTAGATGTCTACAGAATTGGGAGTGGATTATACATTACCGTTGCACTAGCCCTACCTCTGGTTCACTTTGTCTTGACACAATGACTTTGACTAGCACACAGATATTGATTGACTGTAGATTAACTCCTATTGGGGACATAACTTCCTGCTCTGACGCTGCTGAGCTGTCAACATACCTTTTTATGTTGCTTCTATTTGTGTTGAATAACCTTGGAATCATTAACTGTGATTCTTATCTGAGCACCAGGTAGCAGCTTGGATTACACTGGCTGTTTTCTACAATATCTCTCCCCCCTAGTTTTGCCAATAGTTCTTTTCAAGGCAGCTCACTCACTTATTTATGTCTGGCTACACATGATTTATTTTAATAAGTGAAGGCTAATTTTTTTGTATCTCAAGGATCCAAACCTCCTATATGGCTCTGGGTATTGCTGCTTATCCAGCCTCCTTGGAACTAAATGGCTGGCTATATCCTTTGGTGCAAATAGGAAGCAGTATTTTATGTCTGAGTAGCCATTCCTATAATGATGGGTTGTTGGGAATGTTGTCATATTTGCTTCGGTTTTAGCCAGGAAAAAGAGATTAATTCTTCTAAAACCAGCGACAGCTGGATAAAGATGAATCCCTGGATATCTCATCACCCTGTTATTTTTATATAGTTGTTTTTCAGGCTAGGCTTCTGGTTCTTCTGCTGAAGTCAGAAAGGGAAAGATCTGGGATGGGGAAAAGTGTTGCTTGAAGTGGAATATGTATTTGGGCCATATATCTATACACCGTATCTTTCTCCACAATAATCTACGGGTTGGATTGAGAGAAGGTGATTGATCCAAGGTCAACCAGTGACTGGGTGTGAATCAAAGTCTGGGTTGCCACATTATACGATACTGGCTTACTGGTGTCCAGGCCTTGATACTCTTTCTCTGAATGTTTTTCTATTATTAGGAAAGAAACTAATGAAATTTTAGAAACCATATTCCTTAACCATCTTCATAGGGAGTTTGCATTAACGAGATTCTATATTTTGCAACACATAAGATGAGTTTTCCTAAAGAAATGTCGCAAGCAGAAAGTACCGTATTTTTCGGAGTATAAGACACACTTTTTTCCTCCTAAAAGGGTGAAAATCTGGGTGCGTCTTATACTCCGAATGTTGAGTATAGGGAGCCAAAAATGCGAGCTACGGAGGCCTCAGTAGGCCAAAACTCAGGCTGTTTTCGCTCATTTTTTCTCTCCTGGGGCATCTGCATGCCCTGGGAACTCACTCCCCCCCAGAAGCATTCTAGAAGACAAAAACAGCCTGTTTTCAACCCAAAATGACCCCTTTTCATCCATTATTTTGCCTCTTGGGGTAGGGGGAGTGAACAGCAGGGCATAAAAGGAGGCAAAAAAATGAGCGAAAACAGTCATTTTAGGGGGGGGGAATGGGCCATTTTTAGCCAAAAATTGGCCATTTTCGCTTGTTTTGTTTCCTGGGTCATCTGCATGCCATTCACTCCCCGCACCCCCAGAGGCAAAAAAAACCTGACGAAAACGGCCCATTTTTGGCCAAAAAACATGCCGTTTTTAGCCTCTAGAATGCTTCTGGGGGAGGGGGAGTGAGTTCCCAGGGCATGTTCCAGAAGGCAAAAAACGAGCAAAAACAGCCTGTTTTTGGGCCTCCTGAGGCCTCCATAGTTCGCGTTTTCGGCCTCCTATACTCAATATTCGGAGTATAAGACACACCCAGATTTTTACCCTCTTAGGGAGGAAAATAGTTTGTCTTATACGCCGAAAAATACGGTATACTTCAGTACAAAGTGGAAAAGTATTATGAAGCATCATTCAGAAGTACTAAAGGAATAACTAGTTAATCTAATTGCTATTAAAAAAATACTTCCAACAGTCATCCTTTCAGTTAAATCCTCCACTTCCTTTTGATTGTATATTTTTCTTTCAATTGAAAAAGCATTATGAAGCACCTAACTCATTCAAAAACTCTAAAGGAATTTGTCTTGTTTTCTTAAACTAGTCAATCTAACTGCTACTAAAAAAAAATACTTCCGGATATTCCAACGGTCGTCCTTTCAGATAAATCCTGCTTAAATTTCACACCCAGCTTCCACTTCCTTTTAACTATACCTTGTTCTTTCAATCGGAAAGGTTTGGTTACTACACCCATGTGAACAATACCTTTCTTCTATATGAGTGCCCTTTTTTTCCTTATAGTGAGAGAAATGAAACTAAAACTAGACGTAAAAACACAAAAAACTGGGTCTAGGATTAGTGGCTCTCAAATTCTGGTCGCAGGACACCTTTTCACTGTTAAAAATGACAGGGGACCCCAAAAGAGCTTTGGTTTCTGTGGATAATGTAATCTAATATTGATTTGAAATTAAAACTGATAATTTTTCAAGTATTTGACTTCACAACCCC
>JANHGC010000548.1:160106-180320 GCA_027560395.1 Boaedon fuliginosus | reverse complement strand
AGAGAGAGAAAGTGATAGGCAGAGAGAGAGAGAGAGAGTATGGCACAAATGAGAGCATGAATGAAAACAAGTGAATCACCAAGATTTTTTTTTCTTGTTTTGGTCCCCCAAAACTAATGTGCTTCTTGTACTCCGGTGCGTCTTATACTCTGAAAAATACGGTAAATGTGTCAAATGCCCAACGCACTCAGCAAGAGATGGGATGTTTCTAATAACAATCAAGAAGTTTGCAGCAAGTGGCAGCATCTGGCCAATCTTGTCTAGACATAGAAGCTAAGATAGATCAGATCTTGTTAGCATTTAGTTGGGAGATCCCTGGGAAATACAAGGGCTGTAGACTTAAGCTGAAAAATAGCCTGGAATAAAGCAATAGGTTTCCATTCTTCACCAACAATGTTGTGGAGATGGGTTTATGAGTCTATTTGATTTAAAGGAAGTTTTATCTGGCTTGATGCTGTGATGAGCAATTATTGTTACTACTAAACAAGTTTATATGACTGTTAAACCCACACATGGTGACTCTGGGCAGTTTACAGCATTAAATGGAACGGGAATAAGAGATTATCAGAAGAGTGGGAATCAAGTCTAGAAAAATCTAAAGGGATCAAAAGACAGGGAGACATTGCTTACCAGCTAGCTGGGTAAACGTTACGATGGATTTACATGACCTTGCTATAACATTTGAAAAATTAGCTGCCCAGTCTCTGTACAATATCTTCCTGATAATTTAATTTAATTTAATTTAATTTATTAGATTTATATCCCGCCTCTCTTCCCTGGTCAAGGGGAACATAGGTTCAAATGATGAAAAAAATATTGTAAAGGTGGTTAAGATAATGATACCTGTAAACCCCTGGATTATAGTTAATGAACTGGGACATCTTGACACAAAGCTTTCCTCATATGAAAAGATAAAAAAAACCCAAAAAACATGTAATAGAAGGTATGTGGAACTGAGAAAAAAGGCTGCCAGCTAAGGACATCCTGGCTTGGCAAATTCTGTCTCCACTAAGTGCCTTTTAAGCTTAAAATGATGTTGAAAATATCTGAACCATCTGCTAAGCCTCAACAGAGCTTAGATTTTAGTTAGCGCATTATTTTTGAGCTTGCTGTTCTTATCCAAGAATGTGACTTGGTTTAGCAAGCCATGAAATCTCTAGAGTCCACTGTGAAATGAGCCAGAAGTGCAGCAATTGCTCCTCTCTGAAAAATTATTTTTGGTTACTTTCGGTACATATCTCTGAACTATTTTTTAAAGCCACTAGAAAATCGGAAGCAGCATAGAATCTATAATTAAAGGCCCAGTGGCTGTAATGGGAATGGATTTTTGAACTCAAGGCAAACCCCTTCTGGCACTTCCTGTGCCTAATAACCATCAACAGAAAAATCACATCCAATTGGCTCCAGCTGTTAAGTCTACAACAAACACAATTATTGCTGGAGAAGAAGAAAGGAAAGTGAACTTTAAAAACATCACTAAAAACCCACAATACCAAACTAAACCCAAGGGTGAATTTACTCAAACAATGAAATGGCACCATTCAATTGGGTCCATAATATTTTGTGAAGAGAAGAAAGAGAAAACTTGGGCAGCTTTTCACTGTTCTGTGGCAGGCTAGCAATGTGTATCTATTCTGCTCTTGTGCAAAATTAGTGCTTAAAATTTGGAATTTTGTTGGATTTTGCTTACATGTTCCATGTTGAAGAAGAATCTTCAGCATTCTGTTTTTTCCTCTTGCCCTGCTATCTATCCTAGTGATACAAATTTTCTTTTGAGCTGCCTGGTGATATCAGCTGAACTTGACCAAAGCTCTTCTGACCTGTTTCACTTCCTTTCTGCTGTCACCTGCTTGCTTACTTAACTAATCTAGATCCAAGGAAATAGGAAATAGAGGATGCTTAGCTCTTAGAAACGGAGAAGTAGCTACTTCAATGTCTATGGAAATTCTCAGTCTTCCAGGTCATGTTTTGCTTCTCAGATGAGAAGCGAAACATCTCCAAAGAAAATCCAGAAAGTCCAATTGCCTCTTGAAAAAGCACCTTTGGGGTAACTACTTCAATGTTTTGGCCTTCTTGACTCAACAGAAATGCTGTCAGTGATGATGATGGAGAACAGGGAGGAAGAGTTTCTTGCCCTTTCCTCTACTGCTATTGACAGTAACTTGTGTTTGTTTGTGTATATGTATGGGTTGCACTAGTGTTTTTCTCTGTGCCTGGGCAACTGATGGAACCAATAAGAGGCTAAAAAAGAATGGGCCAGAGAATTCTGCCACCATATATCTTAAAATACATATCTAGAGGGCCTCATCCATAATTAAGTGTTGTGGAATGGTCACAACAGAAATCAAGGTAAGTAAGCGATTGAGGTTAGCTGATCAACCTCTCTCTTAGCCAACATTATTGGCCAACACTCAATATGTTCCTACTACCTTACCACTTGTACATGATGTTGCAAAGCCGGCTATTTTTCATTTCCTCTTATCCCTAAGCAACTTCACCATAATATTTGGAAGAGCAGAGAATGAGTGATAGAGTGAACACTGTTATAACTACAATTGTGTTGCTTCTTGAGGAATATCTTGAGCCTGTTATCCAGGATGGCACCGGTATGGGATGATATCATTTGTTTTGTTTCCAGAACTTAGACAATATGGCTCTTCATTTATAATATCTTGCTCTCTATTCCAGCATGTCTGTCCTGGGATCTGCTTTGTACATATGTATTTAAACTATTTGTTTCTGGTGCCTACCTTTTACTGATGGTGTGCTTACCTCTGGCTGTATCTGTTGGATGTTCGGTCTTAGTGATGCCATACGATGGGGGCAAGATATCCTCAGACACTGGGGAAGGTATTGCAGTATTAATTCTGTGAAAACGCACCTAAGAACCAAGCTAAAGAACCAACACAAACAGCTCCTTGGCCCAACAATTAGTTTCTACCGCTGTCTGGCTAGAAGTTTATAAAAGAGCCTAAAGGCTCGCTTTTTCTACTTTGCCACAATATCTGATGCAGGAAAGAATTAAATGGTTGAAGCAAGCACATCTAATGGCTTACTACACTTGAATGACATCCAAAATCTATATCTAATGCTGAAGAATCCAGCTTCATTTTGTTTCTCTCTCATTGTGTGTACGAATACATGTGGATAGGAAGGTCTGGGCCCTAATACTTGTTTTTTTCCTGATATTGTAGCATCTGTCATTGCAGTGTTTGGAGGTTTTTTTGGTTGGGATGCAGTAAAGCTTGTTCTTGGAGGCAAAATATTTTATGTAACATTCTTGTTTGATGTGATTATTTATTAACCATCAGATCGCAACTGAAATGTCCTGGTGCAAACACAGCTGCGATGACAGCAGTGTTGGCTTGACCTCTAAAAGGGTCTACAAGGAATATTGCTGAGAGACAATGAAAATAACAGAGCACTGACTTGAATTAATAGGCTTAGGAAACCCAGAGTCATACATGTTGTAGTATGTGGGCTTATATCTTATTTTCAGATTTGTAAAAAATGCAGTAGCATCTCCTGCAAAGGAGACTGATAATTAACAGAACTAGGACAGATATGAGTGAATTTAACTCATTCCTGCTTACTGTTCCTGAGAAAACTCCTCTTCTGCAGCTTCTACTTCACAAAGAAAAAAAATGCAGTTTGAGGAAAATAACTTTAAAAGTATGGTTCTGAAGCCCATTGTTTTACACACCATGAGCATCTGTAATTGTGCTAAGCAGTCTTGGGATTATAATAAGACTGCTTAACACAATTCCAGTTTGTTGTCACATGACAGTACTTTGCAGAAAACATTGGATTTCTGGATACAACAGAAAAATCATCTTACTAACTTTCTACAGAGAGGAGAGATATCCAGATATTTTGCAGGCCAGTTGAAATCAATCTCTGGTAAAAGCAGTTGAAAGTGCTGATACCTGACCACATTCCTTTATCTGAAAGATGCCTGGGGAAAACCTGATGGAATTGTGTGATGAAATTGGAGGCCTGCTTGTTTAATGCAGAAAATGTTTTTGAAGAGAAATATATATCTTTGTCTCAACCTGGAGGCCACTGGTATTCAGCGACAGCAGAACATTTCTATCCAGAGGGCCTGTTGTGATTGCAAAAGGAATAACAGTTAGAAGGGACCTTGGAGGTTTTCTAGTCCAACCCCCTGCTCAAGCAGGAGGCCCTCTACTATTTCAGACAAGTGGTTGTCCAATTTCTTCTTAAAACCTCCAGAGATGGAATATCCACAACTTCTGAAGGCAAGCCATTTAATCACTGATTGATTGTTCTATCAGGAAATCTCTCCATATCTCTAGATTACTTCTCTCCTTGATTAGTTTCCATCCAGTGTTTCTAGTTCTGCCTTCAGGTGCATCATTGCAATGATCTAGAGCAGGGGTGTCAAACTTGCAGCCTGTGGGCCAGATGTGTCTTGTACTGACCCTGCCCCCTCCTGGTTTAGTGAAGGGGAAAAAATGTCCTGATATGTCACATGACGCCGCCGTTACGATGTGAGTTTGATACCCCTGGTCTAGAGTTTGCAAATACAACCCTTTCTGCTGCCTCATCTCTGAGAAGAAATCCTAGGTTAAAAAAATATTAAAAACAGTCTCATATTATAGCACACTAGCTGCTTACCCGGCATTGCCCAGGTAATTTTTTATTGGACTGCCATCTTCCTTCCTTCCACCTTCCTCCTCCTCCCTCCCCACCTTCCTTTCTCCCTCAGTTCTGTTTCCCTGCATCTTCCTTCATTACTCCTTCCTTTGCTCCTCCCTCTCTCCTTATCTCCCCCTCTGTGTTCCTGACCCTCAAAGAAGCAGAACTCCCTGAGACCAGGAAGATTGTGGCTTGTTCACTGTGCACTCCAGATCCAGCAGAGTGGCTGCTTATCAGAAGAGCAAAGGCAGTCAGTGCTGCCCACTGTGCTCGGCATGAGGGAGTCTGTTGGGAGACTGGCAGCTGGGTCTTGAAGTCCCCCTCCCCCCAATAAATGGAAATCCACCTTCATAGCCACATTTGGAGGTGGGAGAAGAGAAGGAGGAATGGTAACGAAGAGGTAAATGAGGGAGCTGTAACTTTTCTTCCAAATAAATGTGGGGGTTTTTTTGTTATATGCCGTAAGTGAATAACAGATCTGTACTTTTAAATTGTAATAGATTGTTTTTAAATTGTTGTTAGCCGCCTCGAGTTCCCCTTGAAATGAGGCGGGGTATGAATTGAATAAAAATAAATACATACATACATACATACATACATACATACATACATACATACATACATACATGCTTGCAGAGATAAAGTAATATTGGGGATATAATTTCAGGTGCAGTCCTACTTTTAGAACTTCACTTCCTAAAGTGGAGGGGGGGGGGCTTCTTACCATTCCCACATGAGGGCTGCTCCATTAGGGAGCTGGGACAGGGAATGAAGTGGGATCAAGAGGTGGTCTCTACTTTTGAGGAAAGAAGGAGCAGACCGACTGCTTTGGAGAGTGGGGGGAGGCTGTGAAAGAGAAGCCATTTCCGTCCAGCTGCTCAGGGCAAGGGCTGCCCCGGTGCCAATCGCCCAACTTGGGAGAAGAGAGGAGTCTCAGCGGCAGGGAACGAAGCGACCCCTCCAGGCTCACAAGCGGGGCCGGTCAGGGGCAACCCAAGAGCCTTTCTTGGTCGCCCCTTGCGGAGCAAGGGTTTGAGTCTCTGTGTCTGAAGTGGCTGCACAGCAGCTTTGCAGTGCCGGCTGCACACTGGGTGAGCGGAATGTGACTCCTAGGACACCCTTCGCACTCTCCCACTTAGTCCTTCCCAGCGGGCGGCCGGGCTAGACTACATAGCCCATGCTCACCTGCCTGGCGACCACTGGGTCACCACTGCATCTGGGCCGGAGTGCGTGTTTGCGTGCGCGCGCGCGCACACACACACACACGTGCTCCCTCAACCCCCAGGCAGCAGAAACCGGCCTCTCACCAGCTCTCCTTTCAGCTGTGAAGATGCTAGAGAATCAAGGAGTTTGAGAAGCTGAACTGGATCAGAGAGGGGCACCAAAGGCATTGTGTGTGAATCCTTCCTGGGGAATGTGCCCAATGGGCTGGGAAGGGCCTGTCCTGTGTGACCCGGCTGAGCCTGGACAGGCTTCAGAATCCCCTCCCCCCAGGTGGGAGAGGAGGCCCGTGTTTTGGCAGCCTGGCGGGTGGCAGAGCAAAAGCTAGCAGTGGCTCCCCTTGTTCATCTGGCCACAGTTTAACAGCAACTTCTCTGCTGAGAGAAAGTTGTCTACTGCTGCTGAGTGCTAACCAATGGACGTTTTAAAAGGGCTGTACTGCACATGCACAGTAGTACTGCACATACGCATTGTAGATTTTTGCACTTTTTTCCTCAGTTCGGGGGGTATCCCCTTTGCCACCTTTTTGGGAAAGAAAGAGAGGCGAAAGAAGTTGGTGACACACACACACCCCGCCCCCCAGTGCTTATCTTGCCACCCAAAGGTACGTATGTGTCAAATTTGGGCAAGATTGGTGCAGGAGTGTGGGTTTGTATACAGTACATACAAATCCGCAGCCTCCGTTTTATATATAGAGATTAATTAATGATAACAAAGGCATAGGGTGATAAAGAAGAGGAAAGGGAGGGAAGGAGGGAGATAAGAGCAGTAAGAAATGCAGAAATGCAAGTATTCTGAGAAAGATAAATGAGACCAAGCATGGTAAAGACCATATTTTTGCCTTCCCTTGTCTATCAATCATGAATGCAGGTGGGACTTTTACATGGAGGAAATGATGTGCACTTTGCTAGTCTTCTGTCATATTTCACAAATCAAATAAATAAATAAATTGATTTATAGGAGAGAAAGTGATGGGTGGGGTTTCATTATACTGTTCAATTTTAGCTACTTTCATATTACTGGCTTCCATTGGAAACCAGATGGGTTGGCACTTTACTTTAAACTTTACAACAGAACATTAAGAATCATACCCAAGAATGCCAAGATACAGGTAAGACCAGATGTGGTATTCAGCCAGTTCTGACAGGTTCAGGAGAACTGGTAGCAATAATTTTGACTGGTTCGGAGAACCGGGAAATACCACCTCTGATCCTCCCTGCCCCTCCCCTTCCAGGGGTCTCCACATACCCCTATTTGGCTGCCAGGATACTTCAAGGAAGTTTTCTAGGCCATAAATGGGGCACGGGGGTGCACCAGAAGGAAATAAAAAGTAATGGTAATTGTGCAAATATGGGCCACAACAGTCTGTCAAAGCACATGTTTCCTTTACCAGTGTCCAAAATGTCAACAGAAAGCGTGAAAATGGGTCTACTTGGAGAACATAGTGGTCAGCCTGGGAAAACAGATGGCATGGCTATTTTCATGACGTAGTGATGAAAGGTTTTAAGATGCCAGTGTGATATAATGGTTATGGTGTTGGACTAGAACTGGAGAAACATCAACTTAACTCCATTCTATAGAAACCCCAAGGCAGACACTAACTCTATTTGCAATCTATTTTGTAGAGTTTATGTGGAGAAGAAAATGGAGAACAGAGGGCCATGCTGTGTAACTAGCCTGGGTTCAAATCAAATAGAAAGCTTATACTGTAAATCTAACCCATAATGGAATATGCGAGTTGTGTAGGGAGAGAGATTTCTATCTGCAAGTTTCAGTGTTGAAAGAAACCCTTGAAGGACATTCAAATGTTTAGCTGATCTCTAAAACTTCGGATTTTCCTTGAGAGTGTCAATTTAGTTATTGCTATTGGGGGGCGGTGGGACGGGGCAGTGGGGGAGAAATCCTGTCCCAGAGAAAATTGCCATAGCAGAACCAAAAAATGGAGAACTTTATTGAACTGTATATTCATCTGACAATCAGAATTTGTTCTGACTATTAATAGGCCAACTAAGAGGCTGTGTTTTTGTGCTAATAAAGTTAATGATTTCTTGATGTTGGCATTGCAAAATAGTAAAGATTTCTTTAAAAAAATCCTGCATTTGTACAGTTTTGCGCTACCCAATGACTTGTTCATAGTTTGGCTTTCCCTTATAAGGCATGATTTACACTGCAGGAAAATTGACCAAGCTTTCTCAATGAAAACCCAAAACATTTTAATAATCTCCTACGGAAACATCCTGAGCATTCATGAACACAAAGAACAGGATTGCCTAAATATGATTCTTGCAGTTGTAAAGCTCATCTTGTTCCTCTGAAGTGCAAAGCAGTAAAAGCAAATAATGAAGTCAGCTGATCCACTTGTCCTTTCTGGTTCCATAATGTATAACCAAGCTGACTTCAAATCTTTCACCACCCACTTCGATGCCCCCCTCTTCTCACTACTTAAGGCATTCACTTAAGAAGTAAGTAATTCTTAGCCAAGGTGAGCACTTTTAAAGTAGAACTACATTACAGGTAGTCCTCGATTTGCGACCACAATTAAGCCCAGAATGTATGTGGCTAAGCGAGACATTTAAGTGAGTTTTGCGCCATAACATGACCTTTCTTGTCACAGTTATTAAGCGAATCACTGCAGTTAATTTAGTAACGCGGCTGTTAAGTGAGTCTGGTTTCCCAACTGACCTTGCTTATCAGAAGGTGTCACAAAAGGTTAGGGTTTGAACCCAGGACACTGCGTCATAAATATGACTCAGTTGCACAATTATTTGAATGTTGATCATGTGACTATGGAGATGTTGCAATGGTCATAAATGTGAAAAATGGTCATAAGTCACTTTTTTCAGTGATGTAACTTTGGTCACTAAGTGAACTGTTGTAAGTCAAGGACTAGCTGTACAATAATCAAAGGGTTTTGACTGCTAGGACTGAATGTAGCAGGTGCCGTTTTTCAAAGCCAGATCTCTTGTCTGACAGAAGATGAATAGCTTCGTTTCTTGTCACCCTTTCACAACGTCCCAATCTAGGGGGAAGGAGAAAGCATCTTTACTTCCTTCAGTCATTTCTTGGTTCAGTCCCATGAGTCCAAGAACATAAGCTGGAAGAACAGGTTCAACTCAAGGTTGCTCTGGAGGTCAGCAGGGGTGACCCAGAAATGCTTGCTTTGTTCATGGTATAATTAAGGCCCTAAAACAGGAAAAATTATGGTTAGCACTGACAGTGCCAGTCTCTGCATGCATGGAGATGCATGTGTACTAGTTTTAAAGGCAAAGGGGAGAGGCTCTGTTTTGAAGGGAAAATAGTCTTCTCCTCCAGTGGGGCATAGATGTTGAGGGTCAGCTTTTGGGACAAAAGATCTTAATCAAAACCAACCTACGGCAAAGAGGAGAAGAGTTGCTGCTGCTGGGTGTGTGTGTGTGTTTGTGTGTGTGTGTGTTTGTATAGGTGTATAAATACCAACTGGTAAAAGAGTAGAAGGTTTGTACTGAAGTATATTCTTTGTGTGTGTGTGTGTGTGTTTGTGTAGATATATAAAGTATACAGTGGCATCCTAGTTCGCCAACACTTCGGTTCACGACCAGATCGGTTCATGACCAGAAAATCCACCTGAATTTTGAATTGGTTCACAACTCAAAATTTGGGTGGCAACCAAAAATGGTGCGGAAAGATTCCGCACTGTTTTCCTTCCACGCTTGTGCAGAATTGTCTGCGCATGCACAGGAAGTGTCGCTTCAGATCACGACCAAATTGGTTTGCGACCAAAGTCCGCGAACCGAGGTTTTACTTTATATTAAAACCTTAACCAGAGGGTTATTTAGCTATAAGAATATAAAAAGAACCTTAGTGGATTAGCTTAATCCATTATTCTGCTTTAAACAGTGGTAGCTGGGAAGCCTATAAGCAAGCCTTGAATATCGTAGCTTGCTTCTTGCAGCGTTCAGGGCCTGCTACCTCCAGACCTGGATATTTTCATTTGTTCCTTATCCTCGGAGAGATCAGCTTTCACTAAGTTCCTAAGTCCTTTTGAAAGCCATCAAAATTAGCAATTACATCAGGGGGAAGCAATTAAAAAACCATAAGGGCATTATGGAGGTATTTTGTATTGGTTGTTCCTGTGTGTCTGTGTTGGAGTAGGGCCAACATGAATCAGGCAAAATATGCTTAGATTTTCTTACCCTCACATTTTAATTTGCATCTTAAGCCACAAAGGAAGCTACAAACAAAACACTATAGGTCTCTGAAGAACTCTTGATGACTAGAATGTTTCCTGATTCTAAAATGTCATCAGATGTCGCTAATTATTTTTCATATTTTAGCAGCATGATAAGGACACAGCCTGGCTTTAAGAAGCAATGATCTGAACTCCTAAGCATATTGGGATATATCCTAAGTAACCCTTAAAGATGTAAATACACACAGATGTAACTTATTTTCCTAATGCTTAATCATCGGATACTATTATTTGGGGAAGAGCCAGTACCTTGGATTCTGTATTACTGAAAGGCATTGTTACAAATAGAGAAGCCATTATTTTCTTTATTATTTTGCAGAGTCCTCTGGGTAAGTTGTGTATGAACTGAAAAAAAGTACCAAGGAACAACATATAGCCTGCAGCCTGGACTTGTTTGCATTACCCACTATAAAAAGGTAGCATATTGCAAAATAAAAATACAGGCAGTATATTATCTTCTGTTTGCTTCAATGGGATTGGACAATGGTTTCAAGCCTCGCCCAGCAATTTAGCTTCTGGATCAAATGCTACTGTTGCCTTATTCCCAGATCAACAGTGAAAAAGGCTAGCCACACCTCACACAAGGCATTCTGCAACATACCAGCTCCATCACGGATAAAATGTTTTCTAGGTCTTATTTTCCTTTCCATCCTATGACAGTGAAAAATCAATCTGTTTTCCTTCATCTGTCTGGGTCCCATTCAGTTGCATCCAACAGATGGATTTTTTTTTTTATTTAGTTCAACATTCTCAGGATAGCTTTCCCAATTAAGAGTCAATTAAGGTCTTGAAATCGATGATGCCCTGGCCACTCAGAACTTGATATAAACCTTCGGTTCCTTCATGATGTTGGTGCCTACATCTCAACATACAGTAACATATGATGCTGTCTAGTCTAATATTGTCCAAACTTGGAAACTAACTAGGATTATGTAGGCTAGATTGGAAAGCCTGAAAAATGTCGCAAAGAAGGTAGTGGCAAACCACTTTTGTTCAGCTACCAAGGACTGCATGGATGCCTCCATAGCAGGAAGTGAGCTTGGCATCTTCATCTGTGTTGTCTTATCGCTGAAGCATGTCAATGCCTTAAACAGCAGAGTATTCTGTTAGAACTTCCACATTGGAGTGATTTATCAAGGCAGCTGTAACTGTAATAGAAATCTGGTCTACCTGGGAAGTAGATGGGATTTTCTGAACATGTATATCATAGAACAATCAAGGGTTGCAGAATTTTCACCAGTGAAAGAAGCACAGCCCTGAGGAGAAATGGACAAATAAAGCAGGCATTGAGTGCCTGCTTTGCAAAAGAAAAAAGAAAAAGACACTCTGAACAATAGGAAGATAAAGATTTTTTTTTCATAGATTTTGGGGTTGGGGAGGTGGAAGATCTAGAGGAGCAGATTTGTGGAGACATTTTGAGCAAGTGAGATAGGCACTTAAACAAAGGAAGATGCATTTTTCTATTCTAAAAATAAAGCAGCTAACAATTCCATAGTTAAGAGGATGAAAACTGGAGACAACCAAGCATGCAGACTAGATTAATGTAGGCTATCTGTTGTTTCTCACCTCCTTATTGCCTAGATAAACTTTTAAGGTGAGAGTTTTCAATTTTCTTCTTGTAGTTGGATTAAAAGGCTATTTTGGCAGAGGAAACATAGCAACGTCTGAGTTATGTATTAACCTGGAACTGGTCTACTTTACAAATGCAAGTGGTGTGGAGGAACAAGGACAGCAGAAGGAAATGGGGAACAAGTTTGAAACTGGAGGGGGAGGAAAAAAGGAGAGGCAAAATAGGGGTGGGGGAGTTTGGAAAAATGCAGTTTTATTATTTTTATTTATTATATTTTTTATTTTATTTTATTATTATTTTAATTATTTTTCAATCACACCAACAATGCTCTTTATATCTGTTTCTGTGATTAGAAATCACTTCTGAAACGGCATCTTTTTCCCACTCCACCCAGGATCCTCTGAGTTTTTCTTACCTTGTGTAGAGTTTGGCATTTTTTTCAAGTCTGCTCTAGATCAGCTCTTCTTAATCTTCTGATTGAGATATCTTGAATTTCAACCTCCATATCCGCCAGTGGGGACTGAGGAATTTGACATCCAATAGGATTCCATCTTGTTTGGGGAAATCTGCCTTAGACCAACAGCTTAGGTGAAAACCACACTGAGTATAGTCAAACGTGGTCCTACTACTAAGCAGATAACATGATTGTCCCTTTCCTCTTTTTGTCCTGGAACTTTCTAATCTATCCTTTAGCCAAAGTAAAAAGTTCTGTTCTGTGTGTGAAAAAGGGGTGTGCAAGAAGTTCCTCGTTTTGGCACAATATAGCACTGCCTTCTGAAGCATCTGTTAAACATCATGATGAGAAGCCTGAATTAAACTTTAGATTCCCCAAATTTCTTATTTGTGCATTGGCACAGGGAACCCTTATTATTCCACTTAGGGCCATTAAGAAGATCGATTAGGCCTCTTGATCATTTCTGCTTAACTGGCTACATCTAGGACATTAGATATTGAACATTTTCCTTGATAGGAAAATCAACATTTTCTCAAAGTGGCTGGTTTTCAAATATTCTCCACAAACTGCAAAAAGGGTCAGAGAACTTCAGAAGTGGGAAGAAAATAGGAAGAGACAAGGACAACCTGCCTATCAACATCCTAACAGAAAACCTAGATTATCTCCTTTTCATCATTGTATCAACAAGAATTCTGAACACCAAGAGCTTATTCAAGGAAGTTGTATACTCTCCTGTCCCTTTCTTTGTTTGTTGTTTAATAAAATGGTGCATATAGCAATAGCACTCAGATTATATAGTGCTTCATAGTGCTTTACAGTTTATAGAGTCAGCATATTGTCCCCAAAAATCTGGCTCCTCATTTTACCAACCTCAGAAAGATGGAAGGCTGAGTCAGCCTTGAGCCAGTCTGGATCGAACTCCTGGCAGTGGGCAGAGTCAGTCTGCAATACTGCATTCTAACCACTGTGCCACCACAGCTCATAGCGTGTCTCAAAGGAACATATAGAATCAAACCGATTGTGATTACTCTGATGGTAGGACTTTTCCTGATCCTCAGTTTGCTATCAATCTCAAAATAACATGCAGATGCTCCCAGACAGTAATATTGAGAGTGCCATGATTAAAATGAGGGTTTCCTGCTTTTTAAAAAAAGGAAAAATAATTCATGATTCTACAGGAGAACCATCTAAATATTAGCCATTATTCTGAAAATCTTTCTGGCAGTGATAAGGCATACTATGATTGCTTGTTTGCAGTGCAGAAGACAACAAGGATATGTTCCTCATAAAACTATTGCTGTAGCTTAATGTCATCCAAGCAAAGAAATTCAATGTATTTGCCAAGCAAGTTGGTTCCTGATGAGTTTCTGAGATTTTCAAAGCCTGTAAAGGTCAAATGCACTCCAGGTGTCACAGCAGCATCCAATAAAGCAAGCCCCTACATCTGAAGCTTACAAGGGGATACCAAGAGAACAAGTGAAAAGTGGAGTTTTTTCATACTTAATGTTGGATTCATCCTAATTCTTTAAGAAGGCACCAGTTTGGTGGAAATTACTCAGTGAAGTAAGAATCAATGATCCTTAATTATATTTAACTGAACTTGGGTCCTGTGTAATTCAGAATTCCTACAATAGAGAAAATAACCTTAGGGGGAAATGATTATGAATTAACAACATGCCCTGATTTCTCAAACTAAAGTAAAATTAGCTCACATACTTGATTTATACCTTTGTTGATGTGTTACATTTCTATCCCACCTTTCATTCAGGAGTTCAAGACAGTGTACATCACACTCTTTCTTTCCATTTTTATCCAGACCAACATCTCTGTGGGCTAGAGGTTAGTTGAGAGAGAATAACTGACCCAAAGTCAGCCAGTGAGAATCTCAGCATAATAGTGGATTTAAACCCAAGTCTCCCCTGTGCCAGCCCAACACCTTAGTCTCTAAAATTAAATATAGTAACGAAAATTCATAAGGATTCAGTCCCTTTGGAGCCCATTTCATAAGGGAGGTGTGTGTATGGGGGAGGACAGTCTCACTGTGATGCCCACTGTGCCTACTGTAGTGGCATGTTCTAGACCAGTGGTTCTTATGTTGGCTGAGGAATTCTGGGAACTGAAGTCCATACGTCTTTAAGTTGCCAAGATTGTCTGCTATAGACATCGTCCAATGGTTGATTAGGAGAAAAGTTGCAGACACAACAATACCTGCAGGAAGAAAGGCTAGTATTATGAGGTCAACAGATGTTTTCATTACTTTCCCTGAAACTGCCACATTCACCAATTATTGATGCTGTCTGCATGTTGGATATATACTCATTGGATAGCAGTACTGTTGCTATCTAAGCAATTTACTCCTTTATTTTGCAAATGACGATGTTATGCACATAGGAAAAAGTACAAAATCAAAACAGGAAGCTCATTAAGCTAACATCAGTTCTTCTAAATAGCTCAGCACAAATCCGAGTTAGACTATTTGCACTGATATATCTTTCAGTTACATCAATAATTCTATTCTTGTTTAATCTGTATAAGATGTTGCTGGGACGACCCATCTTATTTTCCTGGTATTTTTACAAACAACATTTTACATGAATTAATACAACTTTCCTACTTATTACAAGCAGGAAAATAGCAATTACATTCCTCCTGAAACCAAAGAGCCAACCAACTTTGCTGTATCCTGAATTCCATTACAAAAGTACTTTATAATACCAAAGAGTTAGGGGGAAATATATTGTTTTTATGGGTTAAGATGGACTGTGGAGTCTTTGAAATAGGAGCTGAAGCTCCAAATCCTCAGCTCATGGTCCATTATTCTTGGTCTACAGCCTGCTTTTTTCCGCTGAGATTGTTCCTTCATTGTCAACCTACCTGGCCTTCAAACAAGCAGAGGTATCTCAGAAGAACATGGGAAAGACATTGGTAAATGGGAGATGGAATATATCCCTTGTTTCATGTCATTGCTTAAGCATTTCACTTTCAAGTAGGAGGTTGGATCCATGACAGAGCTAATAAGAAATGGTTATGCAACATTGCGCAAATATTTGTGAACTAAAATTACCTCCTACAGAACATTTCCAAAGAGTGCTTTCATACCCTAGATGGCCTTTGGCAATTGTAACAAGTACCTTTGCACTAGCAACTCACCTTGGCCTTCTGTCTTTCATGCAAAGAGAGTGTCAGATGGACATGGTAGATGCCAGCTCTTGAATAATGTATAGCCTTAAAAAATGATGCCGGAATGCCACAATAGTGTACATTTCATTGTTTACAAGGTGCAAAGGAAATTGCTGTTCTCTATTTGTAAGATTGTTCCTACATCTGGAAGACAAATTCCCTACAGACAAATTCCTAATCAAAGTTTCCTGAAGTTCATTGGCCCCCACCAGTTGTGTTCTGAAGCTATTCCAAATTAATTAGCAGATCTTTCTTTTGAAGAAAAGCAGGCAAAAAAATAATAATGTAGCGGTTTCCCACATCATAGCCAGGGATTAGATGAAGTCCCGTGGACATTGTTTCGTAAAATCCCACCAAATTCACTGCAATGGCTGGTAGCCAGATTATGTCCCCAATATTTGGATACCTGTGCTTGCATGTCATATAGTAGAACTAAAAGTCTCAATTCTTTGTTCAAGTTCTGGGGAGAAACAAGGTGAATTGCATAAGTCCTTTTAAACAATCTGAGAGCAGCCATGACAAAAATGCAATCCAGTTTGAAATGAGGAAATTGGAACTCTAATCCTGCCACAAACCTCCTTGTTTCATTGTGCTCTGGATTCACATTAGATCCTGTACTGGTAAATCTCAACTCGCAATCACAATCACAATTTCTGTTGCTAAGCAAGGCAAACTTTAAGTGAGTCATACTTTCTTTGACATGGTTGCTAAGTGAATCACTGTAGTTCTTTAGTGAATCATGAGGTCATTAAACAAATCCAGCCTTCCCTATTGACTTTGCTTGTTAAAAGCACTCTGGGAAGGTCGTAAATGCCAATCACATGACCCTAGGATATTGCAACCATTGTAAATACTATATATGCCGGTTACCGAGCGCCCAAATTTTGATCATGTGACCCTGGAGATGCTGGAACGGTTGCAAGTGTAAGAACCAATTGTAAGCCACAGTTTTCAGTGCCATTGTAAGTTTGAACAGTTGCTAAATGAATGGTTGTAAGCTGAGGACTATCTGAACCCACTTCCATGACAGGAAAAACTCTAATTCGTGGTAACCTGTTCACAGAGGTCTTCCTTCCATAGACCTGCTAGGAAGCCTTGGGCATCAAGATTGCAGCAGAGATAAAGTTAGAAGCCTATCTGTGCTGCTTCTCTCTCTCTCTCTCTCTCTCTCTCTCTCCCTCCCTCTCTCCCTCCCTCTCTCTCTCCCCTCTCCTTCACACACACCCCTACCTACCTCTGTACTGGCTATTTATTTCTAAAAAGCTAATCACCTAATTCCTCATTGCTTGAATGGCATCATCTCTGGGGAGACGAACGGGGCTCAGAAACCTGAGTTGAAACACAAACCAAATCATCCCTGCACAATGAGCCCAGTGAAATCCAAGGGACAAATCAGCAATGAGGGGCCCTTGGAGTGCATGTGCTATCATTGGGGAAAATATTTCTCACTGAGTTGCGCATGTTGTCCCCCCACCCCTCTTTTGTTGCTTAGTCCTCGTTTTTGTTATTGTTTCTTTTTTCCTCCATTGCGCACATGCTTGGGTCCATCTGGGTTCATTTCCATGTCCCTTCTTTTTCCTGAGTACATTCTGCTGAGGAAAACTATCTAAATAATTACTCCCATGGAGTGGAGAATGAGCAAATAAGGCCTTTGAAAGCAAATAAATAAATAACTGAGCCAACCTGTGTATTGACTCATAGCTGCACTGCTGGCAAAACAAAAGGTAACCCAACGAGTAGGACATGTCCTTTGCGTGAAAGGCTCGATCTTTTCTTTTCTTTTCTTTTCTTTTTTGGCCTATGTGTCCTTGCCTGTTGTGTTGTGGGATATTTATCAGACAGGAACAATTCATTACCCAATCCCTCTCCAGCTGGAGTTCTAGAGGAAGGAGATCTTTAGGACCACAAACTTCCTGAGTTTACTGTGAATTACCTCATACATATTTGGAACAATAAGCATGTACAGCCAAGATTACTTGGCTGAAAACACCAAGCTGTTCTAGGAGAGGAAAATGGATTTCCTGCAAGAATCATCTTCTTCCCTCTTCTCTTTTCTGTGGTCTATTCTGACTGAAGCTACAGGTTCCTTCCTGCAAATGTTAGGGGGTCTCAGGAGGGTATCCCTCTTTGCTTTGCACTGTAGGCCAGGCTGAAGAATTAATCATAACCATAACCTTCTTACTCTTTGTGGATATTCTGCACATTCCTTTAGCAAACTGGCCCTTTTTTATTTGTGTTAAACTTCAACCATCAACACAAATTGGGAATTTCTGTTCCAAACTGTAACTTGATGACTTGTCATTCTTTTATTCTGGTCTATAACTGTGTTCTCACTATCCCCATGATTACAGTTCATTTTTGAAAGGGACTTCTAGTTCCCTCTGTTCTATTTCCATGCAATGTGTTCAGAGGCTCAAAAGGCAGATAACATGGTTATTGTGCAAACAGAGTTGTTATTTTATTTAAACATAGCTGCCAGTGAGCTTAAATATGGGCTTTATTTGCCATTATAGTTTTTTTTGTGAGTTACAAGAAAAACCACAATTTAAATTCAGTCTATACTACTTAATACCATACATTATTCTCTTTTAACAGAAGCCTAGTGAGATTGTTCATATTTTGTTTTAGTAAGAATCTCTTTCATATTAAGGACTATCTTATAAACTAATATGTATCTCCTTCCCAACTGGAATATATTTACTGAATGAGTCCAGCATGGTGTAGTAATGGGGCTTTATGTCTGCTCCAGGACCACTGTAGGATCTAAATCAGTTCTGGAGTATTGTAGGGAGAGATGGGAGGTTTTACAAATCCTTTGAATTCATAACTCTTCTTAGCACAGGGGTGTCAAACTCAATTTCATTGAAGGCGACAACATGGTTGTGTTTGACCTTGGGGGGCCTGGGTAGGCATGGCCAGGGTAGGTGTGGCCAACATGACACCGCCTCGAGTTCCCCCTGACCGGGGAAGTGAGGCGGGGAATAAATCTAATAAAAATAAAACAAATAAATAAATAAATGACGTCACTCATGTTGAGGGGGTGCCTGTGGTGGCCCGAGTGCTCTGCCAGCAAAATTAGGCTCCCAAACTCCATTTTCAGCTGGGACGGCCTCTTGAAACACTGCCAATGAAAAAGAAGCTCAGGAGGCCCTCACACAGCCCTTGTGAGTTCCGTTTTTGCTGGCAGAGGCACCTTCACTGTTTCCAGGGCAGCCCCATGGGCCAGATTTAAGCATCCTACGAGATGGATCTGGCCCCCGGACCTTGAGTTTAAAGTTTCCACTTTATGGAATTCGCTCCCCGCAGAGATTAGAAACAGCTCTAGCTTGCTAGTTTTCCGCAAAGCCTTGAAGACCTGGCTATGCCGGCAAGCATGGCCCTAGTTACTATGCTCCCTTCCTTTCCCTCTCCCTCGGGTATGACTGTGTGAACGTTTGTGTTGATTATTTTATATTGTATAGGTCTTGATTTTATTGTATGTTCGCCGCCTCGAGTTCCCCCGCAAGGGGTGAAGAGAGGCGGGGTATAAATTTAATAAATATAAATATTTAGTGACCGCTCAAAGTTACAATGACACTGAAAAAGTGACTTATGACCGTTTTTCACACTTATGACCATTGTAGGATCCCCATGGCCATGTGATCAAAATTCAGATGCTTGGCAAGAGGTTCATATTTATGACTGTTGTAGTGTCTCGGGGTCACATGATCAAGCAAAGTCAATGGGGAATCCAGATTCACTAAACAACCAAGTAACTATGGTAACAACTGCAATGATTCACTTAACAACTGTGGCAAGAAAAGACGTAAAATGAGGCAAACTCACTTGACAAATGTTTCACTTAACAACATAAATTTTGGACTCAACTGTGGTAATAAATTGAGGACTACCGGTACTTTTTACAAATAACTTAAGGTGACAAACTTATCCAGCATACCTTCCTTCTCCTTGTTTCCCCAAAACAACCTTGTGAGGTGGGTTGGGCTGAAAAAGAGTTACTGGCCCAAAGCCACTTAGGTGGCAAAGACTTTTGAAAGACATTAAGGATTGCAAACTTCACTTAGTTATCATTTTTGGAAAATAACTACTTCTAAGCTATAAGAGCTGTAGAACAAGTTTGAAAATGCTTGGTGAGACTGCCTTCAACTCTGAATAAAAGTAAATTTTAATCATAAGATTAAGAATGTAAAGAATCTGAAATAAACAGCAGAAAGCAAAATAAGATTTTGATCTTAGAAAGATGACAAAAGTAGCTGAGGTTTTAAAATTTAAAAGGAAAACAAAAATGACAAATTGAGAGAATAATCTGGATTTTTTTTCTACTGGATTTACAAAACAGAATTGTTAAAGTCTTGAAGAACTTGAATGAGATATGAAGGAATGATGAGAAATCAAATACTATGACAATATTTGAATGAACTAAAGAAGTAATCTGTTAAAAATAAAAGAAATATATTTAAAACAAAATAGATTGTTACTTCTGACAACCCTTTATGGATTTTCTGTGACACTGGACTTCAAAGATGATGTGATGTGGATTTGTTTATAGGTAAGAGATAAAATATAGATGACAAGACAAATATTTGTAACTTTAGAGGAGTGAAGAGTGACTAAATTTCTTTATACCTGTTGTAATGAGGGTTGGAAGTTACCACTTTATATATTTCTTTTCTCTTTCTTTATTATATTCTTACTTTTCTCTTATATGTTTTTTCCTTTCTATTCTTTTTTTGAGTTTAGTTCTTATTAGATTTTATTATAATCAAATCTATCTATCTATCTATCTATCTATCTATCTATCTATCTATCTATCTATCTATCTATCGTCTGTCTGTCTGTCTATCTATCTATCTATCTATCTATCTATCTATCTATCTATCTATCTATCTATCTATCTATCTA